>CM056376.1:37908987-38050445 GCA_029718625.1 Synaphobranchus kaupii
AGTCTTCATCAATCTACCTTTGTGTTCTCTTCCGGGCTCTGCTCTCTCTGTCTCTGTCTCTGTCTCTCGCTTGCTCTCTCTCGCTCTCTCTCTTTCTGTCTCTCTCTCTCTCTCTCTGTCTCTCTCTCTCTCTTTCTCTCTCTCTCTCTCTCTCTTCCCCATTCCCTTGCCTCCCACTCAATCAATTTAATTCAGTGTGAGTGATTTCTTGTTTTATTGGCATGGATCACATTGTGTAAATGTTGCCAAATTGTAATGTACTTTCAAAAAAGTACGCATTTACAACTGAACTTTCTCTCTCTGTGACCTCAGTTCAGGTTGGTACATATCGCCAAAGCATAAGCAGAAACAATGAGGAAAAACACAACTCAACACAACGCCGCTTCATCAAATCTTGACTGCAACATTAGTAGCTGTTATGAACAAGTTTCCACTTTAATAATTTTCCCCTCCCTCTCTCCTTCTCTCTCTCCACCCCCCTCCCTCACAGAGGAGTGCTCTTATTGGCTGCCGCTCTATGGCAACGTGTGTTGTCGCCTGGCCGCACAGCCTCACTGCATGACTCAGGAGATGATGTGCGGATATCTGAAGGTCAAGGTGAGTGTGGAACACCTGTGCTCACCTGAGGGGCTCTGCCCCCCCCCCGCACCGTCGGGTGCTAAACCGTCCCCTCTCCCTGTTCCTCTAACCCAGGGGTAGGCAGCCCTGGTCCAGGAGTGCTGGAGAGGGTCCTGGTTTTTGCTCCATCCAAACTGATACTACAAACTGGATTAATTTTAATCAATCGGGTTTAATGAACACAGGTGACCATGTGCTGGAGGCGCTTAGTGTTTCAACATTCAGAATATTCAGGCTCAGACTTTTAATCATCCATCAAACTCCTGTGGTCAAGCTCAGATGGAACAAAAACCAGAAACGGCACTGGCACTCCAGGACCGGGCTTGCCTACCCCCGCTCTAACCGCTTTTCTCTCACAGCAGCTGGGAGGGGAACCTCAGGGCTGGAAGAAGATCTACGGCGTCCTGAAAGGGACAAACCTCTTCTGTTATCACAGGCAAGAGGACGTGGAGGAAAAAGTGGAGCCGGTCTGCACCATTGCCATCAATAAGGTCAGGCTTTAACGCAGACACTTAGGCCTAGATTCAATCCATATTCATCAGTTACATGCAAATGTTCCTTTTTATCTTCACAAACATAGTTTGCCTAATTTAACCATCATAAAAATGAAATCAACAACCTGTCCTCAAACATATTTGCATAAGTGCAACCATAAGTGCACAATGAAGGGGAACCATTGAGCCAATCCATTGTCCCACGCCACAGAAACGTGGGTGCAGACTGAACATGCAAAGTAGAATCTTAGCTCTTCACCAAAGAGTCTCCAGGACTGACCTTCCGTTGAGTAATCTACGGCCAGCCGCCATTTAGCTCAGGAGTCACATCACTTTGCAGTGCAGCGTGGGGTTCAAGGTGTTGGCAGTTAGCTCAACAGCTGCAGGATGTACATTGACCCATGAGCTCATTCTATGGCTTCACAGCCAAAAGGGTTATTTAGCAACGCCTGACAAGACGGTGCTCCTTATGTGCCAGTGACATCTTCAGTGTGGCTACGCCAATGTGTCAGTGCGTGATAGATTGATTTCTTCCCTTATGCCCGTCTCTCCGCTTCCTGTTTATGAAAACACAGATGCGCCGTCGTCATTCTTCACCTCGCGCTCATCGGCTGTTCATCACGGAGCCGTTCAGTCCGTTGTTATTTTCTTTGAGTCACTGCTGAGTAGAGCACCAGCACGAAATAAATAGTCTGCATGGTTTCCTATGAGGAGCAATGTAATTTTATCAGTCCAGTCTTCCAGGAAAGTTTCCTCAGTCAGCACCTCTCGCTGTGCATGTAGATGAAAGAGGGGGACCGTTTGCATATTTACTGTCATGTGCTGCCATCTGCTGGTGATGGAGTATCACAGCACAGTTTTCACTTCAGTAATGTACTGGTGAACTTCAGAGTGACTTGATACAAAAGCCAAGGCCAGTTTAATCGCTAATTAGGGGGGTTTAAATGGGCGATGTGTGAAATCTCAGATATGTAATGTGGCCTGGATTGAGTGCCTGTTAAGCAAATGGATAAGTAATTAGTGACGTGGGTATTTGCATCAGAATGCACGACAGTGAGTGCTATCTTCCTCTTTAGGGTCCCAGAAGTGCTGTAGCTCAGATTGTTGTGTGCAATGCGCATTCTGAACATTCTGTCAGCCTCCTACAGCCTATTGTCTCTCACAAAAGGCCAGCAGGGGGCAGTGCAGACATGCAGTTGTGGGTTGGGAATGGACGCAAAATAATTACTCTAAATTTTCTCAGAGACAGGGCTGAGAGTGACAACAACGATTATTAATTCCATGAGAAATGATTCCATGTTGTTATGTTGTGGAGTAACTGGAACATGGACCGATAAGGGAACAGTAATTCACCAACCGGCAGTTTGTGGGTTTACATCCAAATATTGTATAGTTCAGCAAGCTCCCTGTCCTTAGTTGCTATAGTAAATACCTCACATACATGGATAATATTTCAGCAACTATGGACATATATATATATATATACTGTATGTACACAATATATGTATGTGTACATATATTTAATGGTATACAAACCATTAAATGAATCCTGCAGATATGCACAAGTTGTTTTTAAGCAGAAAAAGGAAGAAGTAGTCTCATACTTAAGTGTAGTGAGTGTTTGTAAAATGTGTGTGTGTGTGTGTGTGTGTGTGTGTGTGTGTGTGTGTGTGTGTGTGTGTCCGTGTGTTTCACAGGAGACGAGGATCCGTGCCGCAGAGAAAGACCCTCACAGCAAAGCGCAGAGCATCTCCATCAGTAACCAGTACGGCGGGGAGGACGTGACGCACACCGTGAGCGCTGACAGCAAAGAGGACACACAGCGCTGGATGGAGGCCTTCTGGCAGCAGTTCTACGACATGAGTAAGTGCCGTTTCAATGGGGGGGAGGGGGTTACGGTCACGGCAAAAACATCCACCCCACTATGTATGTTTCTCCACGTTTGGGCCCGCCAGTTTCCCAGAACGATTCTGAGGGCCAGAATTTGGAATAGGGTTCCAGAACATTTCCCTTTACGCAGCGAATGGATGTATCTCCCTTTCGCCTTAATGTCGTAGGATCTCGGTTTCTAAACCTCGGGGCCAGTTTGTGCCCCCAGCACAAACTGTGAGAAACAAAGGCTGCTCATTTGGTCATTGCAGAAATACGATAAAAATCTCTTCTACCGTACCTCTGTAGAGCAGCTCTCTCTCTCTCTCTGGTGAGGTTCACTGTTAAGTACCCCAGCCCTGGAGGCACCTCCCTTTGCCCTCGCTGGGGGGGGCCTCTTCAGGTTCATTAGCCCCACGGTATCACACATTTTCTCATTTGAACTTTGTTCTTTTTTAAGCCCCCTTGGCTGACAGGCCAGGACAGAAAAGGTTAGAGCTTGAGGTGCTGATTGACTGACAGACATCACGGTCACACAGACAGACATCAGTGGCTGTTCTGAATATAACGTGACCAATTCCAGTCAGAGAGCTTCACATGTGTCTCTTTGTTTACTTAACTTTTCCGGACTGCATGTTTGAGCCGTATCTGCCTTCCAGCGTCCCTGATCCTATCAAGCCTGCATATTTCTACCTAGTGCTTTTATTGGTAAATAACGATCAGCGTCTGAAATATATATATTTTTTAAATTATATATATGCATGTATATATATATACAGTGAGCACCATAATTCATTGAACAGTGACACATTTTTTGTTATTTTGGTTCTGTACTCTAGCACTTTGAAAGGATACAATGACAATGAGGTTGAAGTGCAGACTGTCAGCTTTGAGGGTATTTTCATCCATATTGGGTGAACCGTTTAGAAATTATAGAACCTTTTGTACATAGTCCCCCCATTTTCGGGCATCAAAAAAAAATTGGACAGTTTAACATAATGTAGAATAAAGTAATCATTTTTAATATTTGGTCGCATATCTTTTGCACGCCATGACTTCCTGATGTCTGTGACCCAACAATATCAAAAGACTCTTGATATCTTATTTTCTGGTACTCCTACAAGCGATACTATAACCTCTCTGCATTTGAATGGATCTCTTTGGGAATTGGGGGGGTGGGACTAGATTTAGCTGGAAATTACACTGGAACAGTATGGAACACATGGTTGGCTAAATGGCTCTAAGTCATCAAGGGTCTGACGTATCAAACAAGCCTTAAACCATCACTCTGCTGCCAGAAATACAGTAGATATGAATGGATAACTTGAAGGGTTTCTTCTCCTGACTTATTTGTCCAACCCTTAAAGTGATCCATCCATATCTATTGCATATCTGGCAGCAGAGTGATGGTTTGAGGCTCGTTTGATATATATACTTTTAATATCTTATTTTCTGGTACTCCTACAAGCGATACTATAACGTCTCTGCATTTGAATGGATCTCTATGGGAATTGGGGGGTGGGACTAGATTTCGCTGTAAATTATGCTGGAACAGTATGGAATACATGGTTGGTAAAATAGCTGTAAGTCATCAAGGGTCTGAGGTATCAAACAAGCCTCAAACCATCACTCTGCTGCCAGATATGCAGTAGATATGGATGGATTACTTTAAGGGTTGTTTCGCCTGACAAATTTTCCTATTGAACTCTATGGAAAAATAAGTCAGAAGAAGAAACCCTTCAAGTTATCCATCCATATCTACTGTATTTCTGGCAGCAGAGTGATGGTTTAAGACTTGTTTGATACGTCAGACCCACATCTCTCTCCTCTCACCTGCAGGCCAGTGGAAGCAGTGCTGCGATGACCTGATGAAGATCGATATGCCGTCGCCACGGAAACCTGCCATTGTGATGGCGAAGCAGGGTTCCCTCTACCACGAGATGGGTAAGAGCACACCTGCCCCAGGTGGACTGTGAAAGCCTGTGGAAGTGACTGTGAAAGTTCCACAAACTGGCACAACAGGCATTGCTCACTCGCAATATGAGGACGTATTTTCTACCCAAACTCAAGATTAGGTAAAACACCTATGGCCCTATATTACAGTTACACCCAACGGTCACCCAAACGCAAGTGTCTTTCCTAGTTTCAGACCGACGCAGTGGTCATTTTAGCGTCCAGCGCTCACGTTGTTTAAATAGCAAATGAACTTGCGCCCAAGTGAACTGGGCGGGTTGGTCTTAAGATGAGGTGTTGCAGGATCATTTTTGGCATATTGCTATCTTGAGGCAGCATTAATCACTTGCACTAAAACCACCACAAACCTGGTCTTAAGCCAGGTCGCAGTTATTTCAATGTTATTTTAACTTATATGAAGATGTAATATGCATTTACATAGGCATGTGCACAACGCGCATACACCTTCCTGTCTGTTACACACACAGGGGCATGCACAAACATGCATTAAAAAAATCTAGATTACATTGTGAAATGGGTATTCATATTTTCCCAAATAAAACATTTTCTCTCCTGGAATAGACGCACTTTGTTACTGGAATTGCGGGAAAGTGGGCTTGTTTTAAGGCATTAAGCTACCAGTAAAAACGCTTTGGTCATATTTCCATAAGCAGGACAATATGGAACAAGGGAAAATATGCATAAACCAATGAGTTCCAAACCTGACAGCATTAGTGTATTTAGTTCCATCATTAAGGCAAAATAACGCTATTTATGTTATTAATCAATGTTAGAATGCACGTAATATGAACTTCGGATGCAGCTTGAACTTCGCTAGCCTTTGAACAGTCTGCTGTGAGAACAGCATCATGACATTGATGTTTGACAATGCTTCATTGTATAATAAAACAAAATTTGTTAAACACGCAGGCTAATTTGGCGTTTTCTAAGCTGAGAGGGAAGCCAAGTTATGGTATCCTATGCTCAGCTGTTGCAGGTGTTATACCAAAATTAAACCGCATATATTTTGTAAAATAACACCGGTGTAAGCTAATGGAAAAACGTTTTCTGTTTTCCTGTTATTATATTTCTGGGAAATAGTTTGGTGGGGAATTACCGCAAACTCGTGCTGGTGTTAAACCCTATGTGAAAGATTATAATTGTGTATATCAAAACACGTCATTATTTTTAGTCCGTATATATAATATTGATTATAATATTGATTTATATAGCCTATTCCTTGCTTGCACGCTTTAAGTACGCGCACGGGCATGTCTGTTTCGCCAGCAGTAAATTGCTGTTTTCACAGGCTTACTATCAGCCAACATATTTGCAATCTGCCAATATGCAAATGCAGGTGGCTTTTAAAGAGAATGGGATATGACATTTTGATTTGTTTATTGCATGTTATGCCCAAGACACACCTATAATTAATGAAGAGACTAAGTTCAGGCCATTTGCACCTTGCGCTGTACTTAGCGCTCAAATAACACACTGTCTAACTAGCAAAAGTGGACTTGAACATGCCCTAAATGCACTTGCGCCATGCATTTTAGACAAAGCGCTAAGATCCTCAAGATAGAGCCCCTAGTATACAATTAAAAAGATATACAATTAACAGCATCAAAACCACAGGAATTTCACTGATCCCCTGTGCATTTTATACACAGTAGCAGTTACATGCGATTACTTCTTGAGGCAACATTATGAGGTCCATTCCTATGATTTCATATTTCTAGTACTAAGCAACGTCGAAAGGTGTCATTAGATTAATTATTTTAATAATCCCATCATTGGACCTGCTTTCACAATACCATCAAAACATATAGCCTAATGAATCTATGTAACAGAAGCGCAATGGCTAAACCAGACTGCCCTTCAGACAAATATTGTGAAGGGCCAAAGTTATGTCTTAATCAAGCCATCATCATTAACCCTTGTGTGGTGTTTGGGTCTGTGGGACCCGTATTCAATGTTTACTAAAAGAAAAATGATACAATTCATAATTTTTTCAACCTGAGACTCATTGGCCTTGGCTCATTTTCTGTGATGAACATGTAAAAGAACACAAAAATCACATTTTACCACAAAAACCAAATATCACTTTTATTGGTAAATGTGATCTAGCAGAGGTAAATGGTCAATATTAACCATATATGCTGTCTATATTGCTTGTAATTGAGATAAAGTCAATATCTGTGAAGTATTTTTACGTAAATTGTTATGGCTTTATTGTTTTAAAAACCCAATAATGTTGCGGGTCCACCAGACCCACGAACACTGGGTGAGTAACGAAAACACCAACACCACACAAGGGTTAAGGACAACTCTAGGTATGCCTAATTTTATGAATGTTCGAAACGCGCGTCCGGGGGCGATCTCCGGTGGAGTTCTGATGGTTCCAGCTGTCAGAGCGTTGGGATAGGCCGCGATGAGCCAGAAAAGCAGGTTTTGAAAGTGCGCGGTTACAAATGAAAGCTTCCGCCACATTCTCTCACACCGCCTCTCAGTTTCAGGGGGAAAGCTCCCGGGCGGCCTCTATATATCTGCTAAATATAGAACAGGCCGTGCCCGTGCTTGTCAAAACCATTGCTTTTTTTCCAATGCGGTTCACAACCTACTAAAGAAGTATGTGTGACATTCAGAGATGATAAAGATACAAAGGCACACAGCCCTGCTAACCGCATGCTTTTCTCTAACAGTGGAATGTGGCACCTAGCATGAGTCCTCCATTTTGGTTCTCTGCTCCTTCCTGAGACCTCTTTTAAACCCTGGTGCTGAAATGACTACACTATGAATGCCTCGGTTTCTCTCTGACAAGCTGACTTAACCTCTCTCTTTCTCTTTCCCTCTTCCCTCCCTCTCTTATCCCAACTGTCATCCCTTATTCCGTCCCTCCTCCTCTCCTTCCCTCATCTGGGAAATATTTATACGTATTTATTTGTCTTACTCTTCATTGACTGCCTCATATCAATTATAATTTTTGCCTCGCCTCTCATTAATCGTTTCTGGTGAACAATTGGACTGCAATATAACTGTCTTGTCAAACTTGTTATCTGCACTTTACTCCAAACATACCTGTTTAACATTGTCATCACGTCACATACATTTCATTTAAATCATTGTTCGGTTTATGCATTGTTTTACCCTGTTTACGTTTCACCTGATTACACGCAAACCATAAACGGTCACCAAACCTTACAACCCACGCCACCCCCTTTCCCTACGCCCCCACCCCCTCCCCAGCCTCCCCACTCCCCACCCCTTCCTGCGAGGGGCTTCTGCTCCAGGATAACGCCGTGTCAGCTGAGATCCGTGCTCTTCTCTCCTCATATTACAACGACAGGTGAAGTAACACCCAACAGTGTATCACCCCTTCACTTCCTGTCCCCTTGCTTTGCGCACCGACCTTACTTCCTGTAACTGGGCCTTCTACATATATTGCCAACGTCAAAACAATGACTCTTCCCCTGCGCTGATGTGTGAAGCCCTGTTTGATGCAGAGCTGCTATGCGTCACTCGGATGGGTGCTACATACAGTACTTAATCCTATCCACAGTGGCCTCCTAGTGGTGAGTCGTCGACATCCCAAGTATAATATTAATATTTTGATGAAATTAGACATATTAAAAATTTAAGAACTAGGGATGGGCAAAACTCATGAAAACACTAAACGTTTACACTGTGCAAAAAAATGTGTTTGAACGTTTAAACTGCTACAGAGTGGACTAGATAAAGACTACAGCATTGAGAGCATACAACAGGCGTAATAAGGCGCAGGCTTTGCTGAATCTTAAAAAATAAAAAACATATATAGCCTTTATTCTACACACAGAAAACAGACAAAATATTACAGTTTTTCTCAATCGCTTGGATACATTTCTGGAAACTCTAACCTCATTCTTTTAACAGTGCCTCAAAACTCCACACCATTAAGGCAATTGGCCAATACACTATTTCACTTCTCATTGTGTTCACACAGAATGCAAAACACTAAACGCAGTTGTCATAGTGTAGATGCAATCCTCATTCCAATCGACATTCCAGTCAAAACAGATTGTTTTTTTCTCAATTGGCTATGTACATTTCCCATTCGCAATGACACAGTTGTTCATTGGGTAAATCATTGCATGCAAAATACTATGTATAATGAGCATTGTGTTTGTACAAAAGATAAGGCCAGCATGATGGGTGATTGGAGTGAGTAACTTCCCTTCACACATTTTAAATGCTAAGGGTTCCAGTGCAAAAAAATGGAGCAAGAAGCAGTGTCCCCAGAGGGGCGATTGGTTGTGCAGCAGTGACAATCAAAAAATACAAAATAAAAAAGTAAAACAACCATACTATAGATGAAAAAGATACATAATAAACATGTTTTTTCTCGTAATTTGTGTGTTCAGGAATTGTTTTACATTGACAGCAACACTATGTACACAATATCTGTCCAGTTTTGATGCAAATACTTTGCATTTTGAGTGTCAGGGTTTACGCAATGATCAGAAGGTGCTATACATTTGGTGGCATTGTTGTAGCGATTGACTGACTTAGTGTCTTTTGACGCATGTGGTTATCATTTTGATTGTTATAGTTTCTTTTGAACGGGTGGTATAGTGTTATGAAAAATGATTTTACTGTTTTGGGGATTGCACTTAGAGTTTTGGGAATGAGGTTAGAGTTTCAAGAAATGCGTCCAAGCGATTGAGAAAAACTGTAAATAGGCCTAATGATTATTTAACTCTATAAACTTCACCCCTAGTGGTTGAGACGTATCCGTCTCAAAGTATTCATGTTCGTCTGAAATTATAATCTTCAGCTTTAAGAAAACCCCGTAAATTTTGACGCAGTGTTTTTTAAAAGGGTAGCCTCTTGGGAAAACCTCAGCTTCTTCAGTTACACTGCAGTGCAATAAATTAGGAGGGTGCTATTAATAGCCCAAAGCACTTACGACCCTCCTCTGACTACAGCCACAGACTGTAAAATACATAAAATGCACCGTTTATACACGCTAAGAAAATCATGTTCACGTATAGAAACAATTATATTTTTTTAAAACGTTGTACAAATGAGCATTCGCCGTTTTCCCTTGCTTACTGTACTATATACAGTACCTGATGCACTTTCGGTTGAGAAGACACCTAATTTTTTTTTCTCCAAAATCTCTCGTATAAATATGTTTAAGAAACCAAGTACTTACCAGTATATTCAGCTACAGCTGTTTTCTGATGAACCCTGAAGATCTTGTTATAAGTCCCGTACAGTCGACATTTCCACAGCGACCACCCATCGCACTTAGGGCTGAAATACGTTGTTGTTCTTGAGTAAATACACACGCGCTTTCGTACGTTCTTTTTTAAACGTATTTAAATACATTAGGTGAAGTATGTTATGGTTATTATATATATACTGTATGTGACTATTCTGAAATAAAAGTATTCTGTAGCAAATTTCTGAATGATACAGCTTCTTCTTCAGTTCGAACTTAAAACCATGGATGTGCAGGGAATATTTTTGTAGATATTGACATTGAAATAAAACTAGTAGAAACCAGGTGGAAATTGCCTCTGAAGGGCCAAAGCAAATATAGTTAAGTAATAACAAAAGCCCTATTCGGACAGGATAAGTTGTACGGGGGGAGGTGGGGTAGTGTAATTATTACCTGAGGATCTCCGTTATTTTATTCCCGTCCGAATGTGCCATGTAACTTTTATGGCTGGGCGCTCCCGCGCCAGTAAAGATCTCAGCGTCTTTGACCTGTACTGTTAAATGTCCTGTGAAAAAAAAAGGTTATAGCCGTGCGACAAAATCAAGACGTTGCTTTAATTCAAAGCTAAAACATTGCCTTGCGTAACAGAGTAGCCTATGTTGTGTTCAATAGAACATTAACATAATGTTATTGATAGGCTACTGCCATTCACGTTTAGACAAAATACTTGCCTATTAATTTGCCCATGATAGGTCTTGTCAATTCTTGCGCTTAGGCTTTTCAGCTCGGCATCGCATATCCTGGCTCGACATGAGCCATCAGCTTGGTGAAGCCCTCATCTTACACAACAGATATTGGCTGTAGCATACATCTGTGGTAATCATTTCAATGATCAACCTGGTCACACGTTCTTGTCTAGTATTGTCGCACCTTTTCAAAGTGAAAGCCCTCGTTGATGTTTGCTGAGAAGCGGTCGGGCTTGAGCTGACTTGCGCTACTGTCGTCACTCACAGTCAGTGTCGGGGGCTTAACTCTCATTTTGTATCATTCTAGTGCTGTTGGAGTATGTTAGCTCTGTGTCGAAAAGTTTACATTTAACTTTATTTTCTGTAATCTGCTCAAAGTGAGACCAAATAGCACTTTTTCTGAAGCATTTCGAGGAACGTCAGTTTGACTTACGCCATGCACCCTCACGTTATCGCGCGAGAGTTGATCAAGGAAAATAGGCTATTTCCCCTGTTAGTCTAACGTTACCTCACCGACCCCAGATCAGCATTAATAGTCTATTTTTAAACACAAGCCTACGACAATCACAGTAATAAAAATAAAAAACTTTAAAAGGAAATGGTTAGAAATTATTTTTAATGTTATCAATTTTTTTTTTTAAATTGTGATTGTTTAGCATTTTTGTTAACGTTTAACGTTTAAACGGTTTGAAGTCACACCCCCTAGTTTACTTGCAAAAATATCAGCCTGTGAGTTGCAGGACAATAAAACAGCAGGGTGCTAATAGCCCATATCATTGTTTATAACCTTCACCTTGCCACAGTCACAGACAATAGAATGCATAAAATTTGCCGTTTCTACACGCTAAAAAATCATGTTCCGATATAGGAACAATAATATATTATTAAAAAGTTGAATAAATAAACATTCACTTTTTTTCCCCCACTTTACTATGCATACACCCGGCTTTTGGTTTAGTAGAAATATTTTTATTTCTAGAAAATCTCCTACCTAATTATGAAGCTACAACTGTTTTCTGATGCACATATATGCATAAAGATTTTCTCTTATTCCATTTAGCCATTGTCCAGCAAAATCTCCATTTCCACAGCGACTACCTACCATACTTGTGGTTCTATGTTGCTGCAGTTGTGTAAAAACACATATTGTTTTATGTATATAAAAACATTATGCTACATATTTTTATGTGTATTATGCACAGTATATACTGTATGTGATACCATTCTGACATAAATTTATTCTGTTGCAAATTTCTGAATGGTACAGCCTTTTCTTTAATTCAAACTTTCAACCATGGATGTGCAGTGAATAGTTTTTGAGGTATTGACACTTAAATTAGACTAGTAAAAACTAGGTGAAAATTGTCTCCGTTGGGCCAAAGTAAATAGGGTTAAGGTGGTTGAGGTCAGTAATTACTCAGAGTTCAATGCATCATTATCACCATCAAAGGCCTTTTAACCAAGAGATCTTCACCAAAGTCACACCCGGAGAGAGCCTGCCCATAGCTGACAAACTGAGAAAAATGAGCGATGGTATGTTAAATTGAGTTAAAATACTGAAGCAGCAGTTTACTTCTCCAGGGAGAATTGCCAGACCACTAGGCGATAGTGGGTTACGTACTGCATACGCTCAAAAATATCCTGATTTATAAAACCGTCCGTACGCTGAAGTGCACGCAATTTTCTCACAACCAGCCTAAAATGTTGCGTACGTGCACAAGTCTAGTATCCCACCCCGTTAACTCCCACATCTTTGACATTGTTATTTTCACATTTTGAGTGCATTTCACATACTATACTGTAAGCATTCATGTGGCTCAATTATGTTTTATGTTTGATGCAGTGGGCTATACTCATCACTTAGGGCATGGAAAATACTCATTCAAATTTACTGTGCGGTGATATTTGCTAGATGGATGTAAAATTGTTCTATGGAGTGTTTATATACAGCAACATCTGTGAAATGTCTACAGAGAAATGTCATCCCATGGCATGCAGCAAAAGATTACATACTGTAGAGTACAGAAAAAATTGATGTTTTATTGAACTACAAGAGTGAATGATTAGGCTACGTATTAAAGTGTGTGTATTAATGTGATATCATTGTTTTATCTTAAACCATTGTAAGGGGCAAGTGTATGTGCTTTATAATGGACAAAAGTATTTTATTAATTTTATGACAGGTTTTGGATAGGTTTTTTTGACCCATAGTATCTATCCCTATACTGATGAAAAGATAGTAATTTCCTCTTGAAAATTATGCAAAAGTTAGTTTCATAAGTCAAGGCAGTTGATTTGTAGTTAAATATATGATTTGATTTACAGCCGTACACAATTTAGCCATTTTGGTTAGATTTGGAGACGCTAAAGGACAACAGGGTACACTGCCTACATAGATCTTTAGTAGTTTTATCTATCAGCCTCAGTTTGCACACTTGTGGACAAGGAGTATATGATCCAGGAAATGCATGAGACATCTGGGTCACGCCTTTCTATGTGGAAATACACGTCACACCAGTATCACCCTCACGGTGTGAAACGATCTGTGAAACAATAAATCAATCAACAAAATGTCATTTAAAGCTGCAGTAGGCAAGTTTGAAAATATACAAGGCAAAAAGACATCCCCCTTTTGCTGTTCTCCCTCCTATCTCTCTCCTAAGCCCCTCCCACCAAATGATGCTCCAGTGCACGTACGGAAACAGGCAGACAGGGAGGGGTTTATTCTACGGGGAGGATCTTTTGCTTGTAGATAGTTGCCCTGATTGGTAGCTACATAGCTAGCCCTAATTGGTTGGTTTTTGGAAGACTGGCTTGAGATGTTTTGACAGCCTAGTACAGAGACCAGGACACTCACAGAAACCAGATCCTGTTACCAGGTAGAGTAGATTAAAGGTTTATACTCCCAATGGCCAATTTGCATCGCAGTCCGGCACATTTAATTTGCGATCAATTTCAAACAGTTGCAGTCGCATAATTTTTTTGTTTTTAGATTGAGGAAAGGAATTAAAATGGCACATTGCCACTGGTTTTCAATAAAATGAGAGAAGCAAACAAGTCATCCAGGTGGACTTGTTTCTTCACATCACATTCGGTGTACCACATTAAAGTGCCACATGGCATTATGGGACATGGAATATCTAAGTTCTATATAATTTCGGAACATTTTTTGTTGTTGTAATAATTCCAGACTGCAATATCCTTAAATGGCTGCACTGGTTTTTAAGTAGTTTTAGATATTGTATACTCTAGTCTGTGCAATAGGAAAGGTTCTTCTGTGACGTTTAACCACAGTTGGCTCCTCCTCCTCTCCCCAGTTATTGACACCTCGGATGACATCGGCACTGTGACGGACATCCTGACCCAGCGCATGCAGGAGTTTGAATTGAGGAGCAGGCTGGGGTCCACTCCTCCCTGGATGGCCCTGTTTGAGGAGTCCTCTGGCCGCCACCATCACCACCGCCCCCCACGTGCGTCAGGACAGAGCCCCCGCCCCCACTGCCGCGCCCCCCGCAGCCCCCGGCCAGGTCTGCTCTCCTCAGACACCAGCCTGACCTCGGACAGCGACAGTCCCTGCAGCGCCAGCCCCTGCTCCCGCCACGGCTGGGGCGACGCCCCCTCCCGCTTCCGCCCGCGTACCCTCTCGCTGGACGCCAAGCTCACCGGCCTGCGGGGGAGGAGCTACGGGGGCCTGACCTGTGCCTGCCAGGCCCCTCCTTCTATCTCCGCCTCGGTGTCCGCCTCCCCCGCCTCCTCTTCCTCCTCCCGACCCCCCCCAAAAGGGCCTGTCCTGCTCTAGCTCCACCTCCAGCAACAGCTCCAGCGAGGGTAGCAGCACCCCGGAGTCGGACAGTAGCCCCTTCTCCCGGCCCAGCCCAGCCCGACGCAGCATGAGGAACCTGCGCGCCAAGCTAGACCCCCGCAACTGGCTGCAGAGTCAGGTATAACCCCCCCCACCCCTGCTCCAGCCCACCTCGTGCTTCACTGGAGCTTTCTGGAAAGAACTACATATTCTCCTGGCAGAAAATTATCCACAGCTATAACAGGGCCCCCACAGGACACTGCCACTCTCCCTCTGTGTGTGACATGGATCACATTGTCCCTCTTTCTCTCTCTCTTTCCCTCTTTCTCCCTCCCTGCCTCTCTCCCTCTCCCCCCCTGTTGTGCAGTCAGGACCGGAGGGAGCATTTTAAGTCCCCGGAACCTTCCAGTGGCTGTAGCCGGGACTTCTCATACATTATATTGAATGTTTTACGCTAGTGTAAAATAGAAGAATCTGTGCCGTCGGGGGAAACAAACTGGATGGAGCCTCTTCTGTATGACAAAGAGCACAGGAGACACTGTTTTTAAGCTGTCGACAAGAACGTGGTTTCAGAGTCATTTAAAAAAATCTGGGCACAGTATTGCTCCACACCCCCACACCACCTCCACACCTCTATAGTTTGTTCAGAATTTTGGAAAGAAGAGGAACTGTCCCTTCTGAACGGTTCGCCGAAGGGCCTGAGCCACTGCTCTCACCACGGGACAGCCCGAACTCTCAAACTCAAACGCGTTCCACTGCGTTACGGCTTGGTTTCTTTAAAAAAAAAAAGTAAAGTTTTCAAAATCGGTACCTCGGCACGCACAACACCTGATAGAACTCTAATGCAAAGCTGGTATGTGAAGTATGCAACTGAGGAAATTCCTCCATTTAGAGGAATAGGAATGCGTCATGAACCAATGTGAAATTGGATGAGTTTGCCACATGAATGTGATTTAAGGGGGAATAAATGACTGCACTCTAAGACAGGTCAGGTTACATGTAAATAAAGACAAGTCAGGAAGATAGGCAAGAAGGTCTAAACACATCAGTAAATTTTACTTTGGCTGTTAAATTAGTGCAGTCACTCATTCCCGTAAGACATTTTAAAGCTGGATCCTATTGGTTGCATTTGGTCAGCAGGGCAATGTTGTTCTGAACCTAATTTAACAGGTTCTAGGTCACTCTCAAGTTCCCATTTTGAGGTCATGTTTTTGATGCACAACGTCATTCCATAAAAGAGAGAGTGAGCTGATTAGTCAAGCCTGTACGATATGCGCAGCATATACAATATGCGTGTTCAACACCAGTTCAAGGGCTGTGAGGAAAGCTGCTGTTTTACTCTTTCTCACACGCTCTACTCCATCACTGCAGTCGCCAGACTCCTCTGCAGCTTTCAAAAAGCAAGACAACAAAAACTAAACATTGCTTCCGTTACTGCCAGAGGTGGAAGGTCCAGGTTCAGAAAGTAAAAGTCCTCCCCAGTATTTTGTTCCAACCACCTGAATTAGCTAATTAACATAATTCTTCAGCGAGGAGGTATAACTAATTAGTGAAATCAGCTGGCTCAGTTCATGGGTGGAAGAAAAACATGGCTGGACTTTTACTTTCTGACCCCTGGACCTTCCACCTCTGGTTACTGCATGGCTTTGTGCTGTTTCTCACACAATGTATTATGTGAAATTCTAAAGCCATTTAAAATCTTGGTAAGTGAATTCTGTGTGTAATAGTTTCATTCACCTGGAAGGCAGGAAAAAGTTACTAGCCTTTTAATATGGTCACTCATTGGCACGTACCAGTTGTTACTGTGATAACGTCAAGGATACACTATATCTACATTTACAGTGAACATTTATCAATAATGGGGAGATTATGGCTCTCAAATGGGAAAAAATGCTGCAGCATTTGAAGGTAGGAAGGCAACGAGGCGCGTCTCAATCAAAAGTTAACATAATGATGCCTGCTAAAGTGGCTTCATTCGGACGATTCTGAAGGCAACCATGGATATATCCTTCTCCGGGTAGGATATCCCCTAATTCTGTGCGAACATCTCCGAAATTAACCATCAAAATGGAAGACAGCCAGTGGGGTGAGTTTGTGTACAAATGTTATTGATATTATTTAAAATTTTGTCAGTTAAAATTTGGAAGCTAAATGATTCAGAGGTTGTTCCAAGTATATTTGACTTTAGTAGAATCTTCTGTTGCGCCATTTTGGCACAAATCTTTTTTTTCAACTTCTAGACAACAAGCTAGTCTAAATACGTTAGTCTATGCTGTTACGTTATGTTTCATTAAACAATTGTAACAATTTATTATTTTTTACTAAACACATTTAAAATCTGGTACCCATTTTCATTAACCGAGCTTGAACAGGTAGGCTGAGTATAGTGGTTGAGAGGGTCGGTGATGGATATAAACAATTGGGCTGGACTCGTGCGTGAGCCACAAAAAACGTTCATGAAGTACTAGTTGAATCAATTCAGGTTTTGTTTTCAGGCACCTCCGAACATGTTGCATTCGAAGGACAGTGACTAATCAGACAGTGAGGCAGCCGGCAGCATTTTTTCCCGTCTGACACGCAGCCTAATATGGTTGCATTCTCTAGTTTACCGCAGGATTAATAATTTTAACCAATCACACACAAAATCTAGCTGTAAAATACACTACATGGTCAAAAGTATATGGACACCTGCTCATCCAACATCTCATTCCAAAATCATGGGCATGAATATGGAGTTGGTCCCCATTTGCTGCTATAACAGCCTCCACTCTCCTGGGAAGGCTTTACCCACTAGATGTTGGAACGTTGCTGTGTGGATTTGTTTCCGTTCAGTCAGAAGAGCATTAGTGAGGTCGGGCACTGATGTGGGGCTATTAGGCCTGGCTCGCTGTCGGCTTTCCAATTGATCCCAATGGTGTTTGATGGGGTTGAGGTCAGGGCTCTGCAGGCCAGTGAAGTTCTTCCATACTGATCTCGACAAACCATTTCTGTGTGGACCTATATTTGTGCATGGGGTCACTGTCATTCTGAAACAGGAAAGGGCCTTCCCCAAACTGTTGCCACAAAGTTGGAAACCCAGAATCGTCTAGAATGACATCGGATGCTGTAGTGTTAAGATTTTCCTTCACTGGAACTAAGGAGCCTAGCCTGAACCATGAAAAATAGCCCCAGATTAAGTGGCGTCCAGATAATTTTGGCCATATAGTGTATCTGAATTATTAGTATGCTGTTATAAGGCAATAACACATTAGACGTGAAACTATAGAGTTCTTTCAGCTGTTAAGAGTTTGGGCCTGTCTGGCTCGCCCCGAATGGTCTTAAAGAGAACCTCTGGAAAAAACGTAAACGAGAGCGATGACTTTTCTTGGTATCCATGGCATGGTTTTAACAGCCACTGATTTGATTTGCATTTTACCAAGGCATTCGGTGAAAGTACATTACAGCAAATAAACAACCATGAAAAGCACACCTCTGAATACCAAGGACAGTCACCGCCCCTCTGAAAAAGGGATACTTCAGAGCCATTAGTCCCATACTTCTGTAGCGTTTATAAACGAAGGCCACAGCCTGTATTAAAGTGAATAACAAAAATAATTCAATTTTTGAAATCGGAATTGAATGAGAGGATATACTTAATTCCCTGTTTCTGCATGTTGATGTTTTTTTCCAGTTAAGATTCCCTTAACACACATACATACAGACCTTTACATCATGCAACCAGATTTGTAAAAGCGTTCCTTAGATTCCAGGGAATCTGCAGGGAAGCCTTTGTTCCTGGATAGCTGTGATTACAAAGGTTCTTTCCAAGTATTTTCAGAACACTTGCTCGAGAAACAAAGGGAAGGAATCCAGGGCAGTAGCAATGAGTTGGATCAGTGTTGGATGTACCTTTGCAGGGAAAATAATACTGCATCAATCCAAGGAATCGACCAACCAGGATTCAGTGTGTGTCCCCTTAGAGCCAGCATGCAGTACATGCAGTGTGTATGTGGCTGGGCACCAGGATGGCCATTTTGACTTACAGTGTTATGAAAGACAAATTAACCTCTTTCAATGCAATAGGTCCCCTGACAAATGGGGATTTTTCACATACATTTATGAGTGGGTTCTGTGCATTTGTTAAAGACCCCTTAGTACGTATCTCAGTAAGTGGTTAGTAAGTGGTTCCTCTGCCCATTAGTTTAGTTAAGATCTATTCATAGAATTTACTGAAACCAGGGAGAAGTTACATAGCGACATAGTGTATACTATTTTAAATAAATCTATACAGTGACAGTATAAACTGTAACAGTAGTTGTATTTTTGTATTTACTGTATATACTGAAAAGCCTTTCCCCTCCCAAGAACCATTGATCAGGTATTTTAGCATTGTCCTCAGTGATGATGAGAGAGACAAGACATAATGTCCCTCTCCTTGCAGTGAAGCCTAGTGTCCTATGTCTCTGCCTAACAAAGACTGTAAAACTAAGCCACTGTGTCCCTGGAGTTAACCAGAGCTCTGTCCACTTTACTAAAGGTTGATCTGAAATGCTTAAAAGCAACATTTGTGACTGTAAAGTTTTGTAATTTAACTCTTTTCTTCTTTTTTGAGATTAAATGTATTTTCATTATTGATTTTTGTTATAAATATGACTATATTGATATATTATTTTAACAAAAGAATACCAGTGTTTAAGTGTAAAGACGGTTAATCTTGAAATGGGAGCTCTGTGGCTGCAGTCTGTCCACATGTGCAGCTGCATGCGGGGAGATAAGTACGACAAGGAATATTTAACTCATTTTAAATTTTGACATAAAGACAAAAATAAATGCTTTATCAATTTGGAATGAGTCTTTGGTTTTTGCCCTCTGTTAATGGATATCCTGTATGTCATGACTCTCCAAGGAAATGTAAAAATGCTGTTATTTGTGCTGTATTGTTAAGACTCATCAGTGGCAGCAAACAGGTGGAAGCGGTTACACCAGTTAGGCTCATCATTCAGGCAGGAAATCATATTGTACCTGTCCAATTGCTGTTTATAGTACAAATAAATACAGTAAATACAATTACTGTCCATTTAACTGTCATGTAGCTAGTGCGTTCAGTTTGAAATTTTTTTAAATGTACCCACCGGAGGGCAAACTTACAAAAATAGTAGGGAATAAAGATGCAAGCAAAAACATTTAATCCAACTAAACACTTTATGTTGCTGGTAGTTTAGATATGGTATCCCAATATTGTCAATGGAATAATAAAAGTAGGCAGCCATTTTAAATTTGTAAATCAGGAGGTGCTGGAACAGACGATGCCCGTATGACGGAGTTGACCGAAGGCTCTCAGTGGTCCTGGAACGCAAGTAAAAAAAAGGGTAGGGTTCGGTGTGGTGTGTAGCAATTGCGGACTGGGGGCGGGGCAGGGGGGGTGGGTAGTTGGTTGGGGGATTGAGAAGCGATTACATATGAGGAGACGCCGGCTACCGAATATCAGGGACACAACGCATTGATTTTTTAGCTAGGTGATAGCTGGCAAAAGTGTAGTAGTACAATGATGTATTATCCACAATGGTGTTGGATACACAAAGTTTATGTGTGCGATACATGTCTATGTCCATAATGCTAATTTGTTATTAAAAAATAAGTCCACTGAATCACTTTCCCAACATTGGGTTGGGAAACATCACTTGGACCCCTGTCTGGTGATATATAAATCAAACCAAGGTGAAGCTATGATTAGCATAAAAACTAGCAAATAAATAGTTTGTGTCAGCCAGTCACTTGATAAAGAGACATAATATTAACGTGGCTAAAAAAGTATTTCCTGAATCAAGTTAATAATGCTCATAAAAATTGTGATCTGCAGATATAGATATATAATGGAAGCTGACACAAGCACTAATTCTGTGAAATGGGAACCTTCCAGTCAAGAAGTGAGACAGCATGCAGGAAATAGTTAAACATACATGTATTTCCTGCAGAGTGAATTAAATAGTTACACGATAGTTATATATACAAACCCAAATTCCAAAAAAGTTGGGACAGTATGTAAAATGCACATAAAAGCAGAAAGCAGTGACTTGTAAATTCTCTTTTACGTATATATATAAACAGTACAAAGAAAAGATATTTAATATTATCAACTTCATTTATTTGTGTAAATATATACGCTAATTCCGAATTTGATGCCTGCAACACGTTCCAAAAAAGTTGGGACAGGGGCAAAAAAAAAGTGTGGGAGGTTCAAAGAACACCTGTCTGGAACAATCCACAGGTAAACAGGTCATGCTATCATGACTGGGTATAAAAGGATATCAAAAGACTCTTGATATCTTATTTTCAAGTACTTTTAATTACAAGCGATACTATAACCTCTCTGCATTTGAATGGATCTCTATGGGAATTGGGGGGTGGGACTATATTTAGCTGTATATTATGCTGGAACAGTATGGAATACATGGTTGGTAAAATGGCTGTAAGTCATCAAAGGTCTGAGGTATCAAATGAGCCTCAAACCATCACTCTGCTGCCAGAAATACAGTAGATATGGATGGATAACTTGAAGGGTTTCTTTTCCTGACTTATTTTTCCGTAGAATTCAATAGGAAAATGAATCTGGAGAAACAACCCTTAAAGTGATCCATCCATATCTACTGCATATCTGGCAACAGAGTGATGGTTTGAGGCTCGTTTGATACCTCAGACCCTTGATGACTTACAGCCATTTTACCAACCATGTATTCCATACTGTTCCAGCATAATATACAGCTAAATATAGTCCCACCCCCTAATTCCCATAGAGATCCATTCAAATGCAGAGACGTTATAGTATCGCTTGTAAGAGTACCTGCAAGTATGCTGGTTTGGACACGGCCCTGGTTCCATTAAAGGCCATCATAGAGCAGTTCAAATATAGTATTTTATTCTGTCCTGTAAAAAATGAGTACAAACACTGCAAAGGTGGATGGTTACAGATTATTGTGCTTTGATATGAAAATATAACAAATAATGCACATGCGCAACAGGAAACCTTGACAGTATGAAGCTCACAGTTTTGTAAACAGGACTAGAGAAATAGGTGAAGACATCAACGCATAAAAGTTAAGATCATGCCTTAATGCATGTATATATGTATAGGTACAGAACATGTCGGCATTAAAGCAGAAGGGTTTTATGAGTTAAGAGTGTGTTTGTATTGGGGTGGCTTTGAACTGAACCAAAACTCAGACTACATTATAACAAACACCAAATCTCTTGCTACAGATGACACAAAACCCTGAAAATAAAAAAATATCGAACAAAGGAACACAATTAAGAATAAAATAAGAGACATAAATATGTCTACATCATACAATAATGTAAGCCAGATTTTTTTTTAATTGGCTAGCCTTAGCAAATAAAAAAGGAAACCAAGGAAACTAATTTACATTATCATCGGGCTTAAAGACTCTCATTTAAATCTGAGATTGCACATGAAATAATGTGAAGGGCTGGAGTCGGACCTGAGGAAAATGCGATCCTTTTGTGCTGGCTGCATCTCAAGAATGACCCATTGAGCAGGGGATGTCCAGCAACATCCAGCGATGTTGCATGGACGAGCAGATTAAGACAAAACGGGTTGTCATTCTTGGGTCTCCTGTTAACGTCTAGTGGACACCCACAGCAGACGGTGTACCTGCCGATCTTGACCGAAGCCATAGCTTAACTTAAAATATTGTTAAATGTGAAACAATGTCTTCTAACTCACGCTAAACCACAATTAAGTGTGATCTAAACAACGTATGGAGGCAACCTCCAAATGCAATGTCTTATAACCTTTAATTATGGCTACTCAGGGGACGTCCCAGAGACAACACAGCCGATGTCGCCGACGTTCCGCGGATGACGAATAGTCATGATTTTTGCTCAGTGGGGAGGCTCAGCTTGGGGCTTTCAGAGCAGGGGCCTGTCGAGTTCCTAAAGGGAGCGCTGACGAGCTGCCTTAAATTCCAGTATTCCTCAGGGGTTAAGCGCATAACGAGGGGTGGAAAGACGTCATCCTTGAGAACTTCAGAGGGCCCCGTCGCTGGGATACCTTCGAGTAGCTTTGGGCCTACACCGGGCCCGAGGCTGTACTGAGAGGCTTCCTGCTTGCGCATGGCGACGGGGCCTGGGGGGCACCGTGTGACGGGTGTCGGCTGGGAGCCGGGGCACTGTCTGCCCGCCTGGAGTTCCAGCCAACCAATGTGAAACGGCCTCGGGGCTTCAGAGTCGCTGACGTGTGGCTGTGACCGGCGGGCGTCGCCACAGCGACCTGGCGCTAACTCCCTCTCCTTCCACTGTTCACATAGTGAGCCCATGTTAATGGGATGGAGGGGGCTCTCCTCTCCTTTTTGGGTACCATTCCAGCGTCCAGGCTCCCCAAAGGAGCTCCCAAAGGAGCTCCTCCAGTCCTGATCCCGGAGCTTGGACGCACCGTGCCCTGTGGGACGTGGTTCCGCAACGCCATGTTGACACCACAGTTTCTCTGATGATGTCACAGCAGCTCCCCCTGCTTCCATAGTGACTGCTGGGGCCCCGAACCTGTCTTTGATCTTGGCCTGCAGCAGAGTCTGCAGAAACCCTGTCTGTATATGTCCTGGAGAGCTGGCGGAGGGGTCTGAAAGGGGGCGGTTTAGTTTGGAGGGCCCCTCTAGCTCTCCTATCTGCAGGGAGAATTTCCGCTCCAGGGAATTGTTAGCGGTGATGTCCAGATGTCCCATGGTGCTGCTCAATTCCAGTTGGGTCTGTTGGGCTCCTCTAGTGGGCAGGTTACCTGGCTTTTTCTTATCTAAATACCAGGCTTGATACAGATGGGACACCTGGTTCAGGAACTTGGGCACTTTCTTGTCGGTGGGCGGGGCGAAGGAGGGCAGCTGCCGGCCTGCGCGGTCCCACCCGTCTCGCCGGCAGCTGAGGTTGAGTGGCTCGTCCCAGCCCGAGGAAGAGTAGCTCTGCTTTGACATGTCAATCACTGCCGGCTGGGCCAATGAGCGCAGCTCCTGGCGACAGTGGGATTTGAGGGGATGGAGGTGGGGATGGGGGTACACGTGGGATTGACTGTTGGTTTGGGGTGGCGGAATGTTGGGGAACAGAGAGTGATAGCAGGGTGGGTCCCCATGTGTTTGGTAGTCTGTTGTCTTTCGGGTGATCCTCATTTCGCAATCTGTAGAGATGCCAGGAGATCTCTGGCAGCACAGAGGAAGAGAAGGATGGTGAAATGAACTGTATTTAAATGGGTAACATACATCCATATAACTGTGTATATTATAACATTATGGACACTAATAACATATTGACAGCCAGGCGGACCTTGACCACAATTCATTGCAGCTTTATTACTGAGTCTTGAAAGTAAAGAAAGAACAAGCGTTATGTAAACTGACCCGGGTCTGTGCAGACAGCCCCCTTTAAGGCGCCAATATGCAAATCACAGTGTTTTCTGTTCACTAGCTGCCTACTGGCTGGCAAACCAATCAATCACAACATAAACACCCAACGGATTATTACACCCTATTAGCCCCAGTGGTGGCTAGCTTACCATGCTACCCAGCACTACAATACACCGATCAGCCACAACATTAAAACCACTGACAGGTGAAGTGAATAACATTGATTATCTCGTTGTTATTTTGGTTCTGTACAATGGCACTTTGAGTTTGAAGGGTACAATGACAAATACAATGAGGTTGAAGTGCAGACTGTCAGCTTTAATTTGACGGTATATTAATCCATGAACCGTTTAGAAATTATAGAACCTTTTGTACATAGTCCCCCCCATTTTTGGGCATCAAAAATATTGGACAGTTTAGCATAATGTATAATAAAGAATAAATATTTTTAATATTTGGTCGCATATCCTTTGCATGCCATGACTTCCTGATGTCTGTGACCCAACAATATCAAAAGACTCTTGATATCTTATTTTCTGGTACTCCTACAAGTGATACTATAACCTCTCTGCATTTGAATGGATCTCTATGGGAATTTGGGGGTGAGACTAGATTTAGCTGTAAATTACACTGGAACAGTATGGAACACATGGTTGGCTAAATGGCTCTGTTGCCAGAAATACAGTAGATATGGATGGATAACTTGAAGGGTTTCTTCTCCTGACTTATTTTTCCATAGAGTTCAATAGGAAAATTTGTCAGGAGAAACAACCCTTGAAGTGATCCATCCTTATCTACTGCATATCTGGCAGCAGAGTGATGGTTTGGGGCTCTTTTGATACCTCAGACCCTTGATGACTTACAGTCATTTAGACAACCATGAGTTCCATACTATTCCCGTGTGATTTACAGCTTAATCTAGTTCCACCACCCAATTCCCATAGAGATCCATTCACATGCAGAGGTTATAGTATCACTTGTAAGAGTACCTGAAAATAAGATATCAAGAGTCTTTTGATATCCCTTTATACCCAGTCATGATAGCATCACCTGTTTACCTGTGGAATGTTCCAAACAGGTGTTTTTTCAACTTCCCAGTCTTTTTTTTGCCCCTGTCCCAACTTTTTCGGAGCGTGTTGCAGGCATCAAATTCGGAATTTGCATATATTTACAAAAATCAATAAAGTTGATAAGGTAAAACGTTATATTTTCTTTGTACTTTTTTCAATGAAATGTATGTAAAAGAGAATCAAAGAGAATTACAAATCACTGCTTTCTGCTTTTATGTGCATTTTACGTAATGTCCCAAATTTTTTGGAATTGGGGTTTGTATATACGTATATACGTATATACATGATAATATTAATTATTTGACTGCAGTTGGGGCATTTACCTGCAGTTGGGGCAGTGAGTGGAGGTTAAAAGTGTAAGAGGAGAGAGACATGTGTACCTGGGGCAGTGTACGATTTGGGAGGAGAGGGGGGTGTGTACCAGGGAGCCTGTAGGTTGCACTGCGTTTACTGCCCCTCAGTGCCCCCTCATCCTGCACAGAGGGGCTGCAGTCACGGGGGCGCTTCAAAGAGGTGGGCGGAGTCATGGCTGTGTTGCTGTACCTCATCAGGTGACGTTCATAGGGCAGAAGCAGCCTGGGAAAACGGTACTATGAGAACAAAGCACAGACACACGGACACATACACGCTACACACACACACACACACACACAGTGCTACCACACCTAGAATACTACCACATTCACACGCAAACAATGTAATCACACACAAATAGCACTATCACAAAGAGCACTATCGCAACACACACCACTTACACACACGCATATACGCACATGAACACATGCATACATACACCAAACACACACGTATCAACAGACAGGAATTCCAGTGCCACGTGTATCAGGTGCAAACCCACCACAGAGGGGAAGGCAATGCAAAGGCTCACTTTTCGTAGTGCCGGCGGGTGCTGGTGGCCGCGCAGGTGCTCCGGATGTCCGCCCCCAACATGACGTACACCAGCTTCCACTTCTGATACGCCGTCACCTGGGACGAAGGACCAGAGGCACCCCTAGAGTCAGACAATTACTGAAAATGCTGTATCCCTTTTACCTGCTGGCAGTTTCAATGTATTTTCACCAATATTCACATGAGATTTGTTTCATATGATTGCATGTTTTGGTTACTAGCCTGTTGCATTGAAAAAAAATGATCAGGGAGTCTTCAAATTTTATAGACATCTAAAGAACTCAATTATTATTTCAAATATACTGTATTTTTCAGGGGTTTGCAGCAAGCACACAGGTTAGGAGGTCAGGGGTCATTAACTTGTAACCAGACAGTTGCATTACATTGCATTATTACATAAACCAGTGTCCTTGTCTGAGACGAACATGACACGTAGTGGAAATGGATCTCTATGGGAATTGGGGGGTGGGACTAGATTTAGCTGTAAATTATGCTGGAACAGTATGGAATACATGGTTGGTAAAATGGCTGTAAGTCATCAAGGGTCTGAGGTATCAAACAAGCCTCAAACCATAACTCTGCTGCCAGATATGCAGTAGATATGGATGGATCACTTTAAGGGTTGTTTCTCCTGACAGATTTTCCTATTGAACTCTATGGAAAAATAAGTCAGGAGAAGAAACCCTTCAATCCCTGGCAGTCTGGGAGGAGATGCCCACATCAAGAAAAATGTTAGCGGGAAAGAACTGGCCTTCTGCTTGAGTCCTTTACAGTGATATCCTCTGACATGAAGTATAATGAAACGCTGTTCTATCCGTGTGTTATAGAAACCAGGAGATGCAGCGCATGCAAGCTCCAGAGCGACCACACAGAAAAATAAATGGCCAAAAGTCACCGTGGCAATGGCACAGTGACAAGCTCAAATTCTTCATAGCAAGACATGACACCAGGGCCCTGTTCCCCATAACTGGCTAACTGCGCTGAGTAAAACCCGGAACAGTGTTTTTTACTTCATAATATGTTCCGTATTTAGTGGGGTTTTCCGGTTTTACTCAGCACAGTTAACCAGCTAAATCAGTTAGCCAGCTATGAGGAATAGAACCCAAGGCACATTCCCATATCTCCCCTCAATGCCCATTCCGAGCTTGCTTGTGTTTAACCCTCTATAGCCATTTTTCCCCATTCACCTCTCACCCCCCCAATTCTCCTTTTTCTATACAGAACTGTGTGGCACAGACAAGTAATACATATATCACATTTTTCAATAGACACCCAGTAAGACGCCATGACTGAACCACTAAAACGCAACCAATGCATGAAAAAAACAATAATGACAAAGAAATGCAAATGCATCTTCTAAACAAAAGTTTCTATAATTCTCAAACACAGAAAAATAATGTTGACATTGTTTGGACACTTGATCATGACAAACTGGGATTGGGAATCTAAATAACACGAATGGGGAATTTAAAATAAAGAAAGCAGGCAAATTTACTGACAGGCAGAAAAGTCGAGTCTTATATTCTGCTTGTGTCCATATCAATGAAGAATGGACCAGACTAAGGAAAAAACATATCTATAAAAATGTAATAATAAGAAAAAGAAAACTAATAACAGGAAAAAAAAAATAATAATTTCTTGGTCTGGACATTGGGTTGACAAAAGTTGATTTTATTAAGCATGTATTAAGCATCTAGTTCTTGCCGTTTGACTTGGAGCAGAAGTTTTACTTTACTTTACTTACTGTGTAAAGATGGATCATTGTGAAATCTGAACCCTCTCAAAAATGTATGAATGCTCTAACATTTAACAAATAGCCACATTATTGTTTAAGCCTTCAATGTTGCCTGGGGTCTGCATATCACATGGAACCCTAACCTTGAATTCAGAGGGTTACCTGATTTGTGGGATTAGTGATCTTATATGTTTTTTATCGGTGGGTCCATTTAAAATTCCAGCTGAAAGTATTCTAAAACACTACAAATATGTGTTTAATATAATCTAAAACATGACAAAATATCCTGGCATCTAAAATATTCAGGCAATGCTAAATTCTAAATAGGCATTCCTAAAGCCTCCATAAGCATGCGTAATGACTTTATTAAGATGAAGACCTCTTCACTATTTATCAATGATTAAATGATGTGTTCTGTAACATGCTATTCTCAAATGTGAGAGAACACTTGGTATTGAAGGGTTTACCCCTGACCGAATCTCAAGAGAGCTTATTAATGATTTATACAGATGTTATGCTGTGGAGGCTTACAGATTTCATATTTTCATTTTGTAAAGTATGACCAATGTTCATTTTTTTGGAGTATATATTTGCATATATAGAAAGCAATATTTTCGGCAGTTTTTTTTTTGGAAAGATTATTGACCTGCTTTAATTCAATAACCACATGTCTGTGGATTCTGCAAGTGGCTGTGTTTCACCCTTTGAAAAGTGAACCCTTTGAACCCTTTTTGGAATGTTTTTTTCAAAATTCTAAAGTTAAGAACATTCTAATCACATATTTGTGATTATATCTTAAAGGATAGAATCTGGCATGAGACTGAAAATATTCTTACCCGATCAAAGCCTCCAAATCTCTGCACGGTCTTGTACAGCAAAAACAGATCAACTGGAAAGAAAAATAAATCATTTTTAATTTATATTGATAACAATTTCCTATAGGCTCCGACCAGTAGTCTTCAAGTAAGTATGCAAGCATCACTTTCTATGAGTATTTGCATACTCTATGCACATGTACATGCCTGTGCACATACATGTATTTATGTGCTTGTGGACACGTTCACGTATGTGTGTGTGCGTGCGGCGTAAATGTGTGTGTGTGTGTGTGTGTTTGCACTCACGCTCCTTGAAGCCCAGCTGAGGTATCCTCTCGATGGGTTGATCTCTGCTCTCCATGAACTGATAGAGGTCCTTCAGGAACCTGGACTTTGCCAGAACTTCACTGTGGTGTGAAAGCAGAGCTCCCTCTGCCTCTTCAGCCGACATAATGCCTCACCTGACACACACACACACAGAGCGTTTCATCAGACCCACACCTGCTGCAAAGTAGGACAAGTGAACAGGAGACAACAGAAATACCCCAGTTGAAGAATTAGGAATATTTGTCTGGAGTTCAGGGGTGGCGTCGTGGTACATTTCATACCACATATTATATTCAACGTATGGATGGAATATATAGCAAGCTTTGCCAAAATGTATATATATAAACTGGAACTCAGGCACTGATATAATTTTAGATGGTAAATCCACAGTTAAATTGTATGTGGCTGTAGCATTAGTTGACTTATTCTCGCAAAGGTGGATCTGCCATCAATTAAACAAAGCACTCCTTTCTCCCCTATGAAATTTTAACGCTTCATAGGTTTTGTTGTCCAAAGGAACACATAATCTTATGTAGCAACAGCAAATTTGTCAACTCACAGGGCCTCATTTATAAAAATCTGAAAATTTGCAAATATTTTAGTGCACCAACTTGCGTATGAAAATCTCACATATGATTAATCAAACGTGCGCAAACCTCTTATCTGAGCGTAAATGTGTTTGCAGGTTGATAAATCAGACTTGATCGTATATTAGGAAGCACGTGCACATCATTATGAATTACCATACTCACAGGCCCATTTACTACCATTTTGTCAAGGCCACCTCTTTTAAACTGCACATGCCCATAACAATATCAGGCAGAATATCTATTGTAAAAATTAACATATACTTTCCAGAATCAACTTTTGTAGCTCAATGCTCCCTTTGCCTCCTCCTCTGGGATATTGGGAGAAGGTACATAGTCATATCAAAATTCATATGGAAAAACAAAAAACCAAGAATTAAGCTTGTGCATATTCAAAGAAAGAAAGAGTCAGGAGGCCTATCAGTTCCAAACTTCAAACTTTATTTTATATGTTAGGAAGGTTATCACCACCTTTAGGTGTGGTGAAGATATGGAATACAGATCTCAATAACCCAGTACAGTCAATAAATTGGCACAGGGTTTGGAAGAATATCACTATGGCATCCCATAACCCAAATCATCAGCTGATTCATCTAAAAAGTCTCCTTAGAGTACAGCCACTGTTGTGCTTTCTTGACCAGCTGGGTGATAATACATGTCCAGGTGAGGTCATCACTCATGTGGACGCCCAGGAATTTAAAGCTGCTGACCCTCTCCACCTCAAACTCACGGATTGTCAGCAGTTGATGAGGTCTCCTCTCCTTCCTCATGTCCATTATCATCTCATTGGTCTTGTCTGTGTTGAGAGATGGGTTGTTGTTGTCGCACCATGTCACCAGCTTTTGTAGGGTATATTAATTTTTTTAAATTTTTATTCTTAATTTTCATAGTAATTAATTTTATGGTAATATTTTTTGTTATGTGTTATGTGTGAAAAGGATAAAGTGAACAGAGCTGAAGTGAAGAAATGAATGAAGACGTGATAAAGAAATCTTGGCCAAGGCGAGCGCTCAAGCTTCGGTTTCCACAGTGAGTCAGACATGACCGCAAGAGCACAGCATAAGGGTCCACACAGACAAATTTGTTAGTCTGCATTTGTGTGAGATTAAAACATGGTAGCCAATGGCACAGTTATTTATATATATTTTTTTTACATTAATGCAACAACGCGATGTTAACCAGGCGATATTTTGTGTTAGAACTGTATTGTCATGGAATATGTGTTCCTGTAGCCTACTGCGTAAATGCGAACCTGTGGTGAACGTTTTGTTGGTAGCGAGTAGACTAATATTAGGCTACAAGACCATGTTGGGTGACATTCACCTCTTTATAAGTAAGAAAAATAAGACAAAATAACTTTTGTGTTGCGGGTACCAGAAATTGTGTACCAAAACTAAATGCTAGGATCAGGTGAGAATCAAACCAACAATCTGCTACATGCAAGAGCAGCACTGTAACCACAGACACTGACACTTTCACAGTTTGTGTAGTAGGTAGACAGCCTCTGAAGCATGTAAATGTGACAAGGTCATTTTAAACAGAGCTTCTGATAGGCAGATTGAAGGCAGTTGTCCAATGGGGAGAATTATTCTTTGAGGGCAGGCTACAGAGGTAGGCAGGTAGGCAGGAAAAATAAGCAGAAGGAGAAAAACCAGCAAAATAACCCAAGTTTGGGGCTTTATTGTGTGGATGTGTGAAGTTGTATCTCAATGCTGTGTGGTTACATTAAGTCAGAATGTACAGAAGTTGATGTTTTTAAGGGCTGTCTGTTCTTAACTTTAGAATTTTGAAAAAAACATTCCAAAAAGGGTTCAAAGGGTTCACTTTTCAAAGGGTGAAACACAGCCACTTGCAGAATCCACAGACATGTGGTTATTGAATTAAAAGAGAGTCTGTGGTCATTGTGGTTACTTCTGTAGGAAATCCTGAAAAGTGCCAAACTCTTGGTGCTGTATAGGCATGGGGCGTGCCAGCCAAGCCGTAACTTGGCGGATGGCATACCTGTCATCCCAACAGTGAATAACAAGCAACTCAAAACTTTCTAAAAAATAAAACCCATGAACAAATGGAAATGTGATTTTATGTGACACTTACGGCGTGAGTAGGCTTAGTGATAGTAAGCATAGTTATGATCATTTCAGTCCTGACAAACATCGGTAACTCCCGGCAGAATCATCCAGTGAAACAGTTTGTAATAGTGTAACAGCAGCCTATACCCTACACTAAAAAATACCATAAAAACGGCAACATCGCTGCTAGTCTTTTCACCGTTTTCTTACAGTAAAACCATTCCAAACACGCAAAATCTTTCATTTAAATATGGCTGTTTGCAGCTGGAGTAATTTACATAATGACTCTTAGTTAATCACCCACAAAGTGTGAAATGTTAACGCCTGCAAATACTTTGGCTGCGCCTGCAAAATAACACCCCTTATTTGGGATCTTAGTAAATCGACCACTAATATTATTGATGCTATTGCACCTGTAAAGGGTAAGACAATTTATGGCAGGCAGAAAGCACCGTGGAGAAATAGAAAAGAGAATGTACAAAACCTGAACGCAAATGGAGAAACACTAAACTCCAGGTCCACTATCGAGAAAGAATTTGTATCTACAAGCTCTGGCAATCTTTTTTTTCCAACATTATTAACAGGAACATCAACAATGCCCGCACTTTATTTGCCACTGTTGATAGGCTAAAAAATCCCCCAACACAGTTAGGCCCTGATCTCCACTCTGTCAGGTGTAATGAGTTTGCATCTTTCTTCAAGGATGAAATCACCAATATTAGATTAGCCATCAATACATCTATGTCAGAAAATGAAACTGTGCCATTCCAATCACAGTGGAGAAATAACTTGGTTACTGTGCCACAGCTTAATGTGATTGACTAGCTACATACCAGGATACAGTGCAGTACCTTAAATTGTCCACCTGCCACTTAGACACTTTGCCCACCAACTTTAAAAAAAATCTTTTCAGTTGCCTAGCCACGGATTTATTACACATAGTGAAGCTCACTCCTATCAGGCATTTTCCTGAAATCATTGAAGACTGTAGTTATTAAAGAGCAACCTGGATGCGTCCATATTAAACAATTATAGACCCATCTCAAATCTTCCCTTCATAGGTAAGGTTATTGAAAAAGTTGTCTTCAATCAGCTCAGAAATTTTCTTAACTCAAATTGTCTATTGATAACTTTCAGTCTGGCATCACAGCACTGAAACTGCCCTTATAAAGGTACTAAATGACATTAGTCTAAATACTGATACAGATAAAATATCAATTCTGTTCCTATTGGATCTTAGTGTGGCCTTTGACACTATTGGCTACACAATACTTCTAGATAGATTGGGAAACTGGATAGAACTCACTGGAACTGTTAAAGTCGTACTTAGAAGACAGGGCTATTTTGTCATCATTGGCATCCATGAATCCAGGCAGTCCACCATGACATGCAGGGTCCCCCAAGGCTCGATCTTGGGGCCCCTCTTATTCAAACTCTATATGCTCCCATTAGGCAAAATCTTGCAAGACAAAAAGACCATTACTTACCATAGATACCCAGATCTTCCTAGCTCTTTCACCAAATGATTAGAGTCAAATAGACTCACTCTGTCAGAACATTAATAAATAGTTGGATACAGCACAATTTTCTCAATTAAACAAAGACAAAACTGGGATCAGTTTATTTGGCACCAAAGATGAAAGACATTGGGCTCTATCTTGACGATCTTAGCACTTGGTCTAAACACATGGTGCAAGTGCATTTAGGGCGTGACCAAGTCCACTTTTGCTAGTGCTAAGTATGGCGCAATGTGCAAATGGGCTCTTAATTAATTATAGGTGTGTCTTGGGCGTAACATGCAATAAACCAATCAAACTAGTCTATTTCATTGTCTATATTTAACTACATATAAGTCACTTGTACTGAAGTTTCCACATTCTATACACTATGATATTGCCTCTACTACCTTCTATTTCTGTGTAATCAGACAATCGTATTATTGTATCGTATTTTGAATAATGTCTAATCATGGGCTGATAAGACTCGTGACTCAATTAATAGCAACAATTATTAATTCCTGGCTATGGTACTGCAACCTTATGAAATTTGCACTTTAATACCGACCACTTCTTTTTAATTTCCAATATAATTTGGTTACTGTGACATGCTGACACTTTTTTAAGCCTCTGTTAAGCCTGTGTACAGAACCATATCCACCAAACAATATAGCCCATCTGACCTCCGTAACAAGCGTCTTGATTTCATACTCTGTGAAGTTTCTCTTCTTTGTTTTGTGGTATAACGTCTCCATTTCTCTGACGATGAATTGGAATGATTTATATGCATATCATATTCACATTGGGCGTTCCATTAACCATTTATGGTTATTTGTGGGAGTTAATGGGGCAGGATACTAGGCTCATGCACGTACACATAATTTGAGGGTACCCAAATTGTTTATAAATCAGGATATTTTTGAGCGTACGCAGGTTTCTCCTTTTGGGCATAGCCTACATAACATTTTAGTGTAGAACCTGCGCAGTTTTATAAATGAGGTCATAGGGCTGTAAATAGAGCTTCCTCTGAATAGCGAACTACAGCATTTTTGTATCTTTGATACAACGTAACTGGTGATATGTAATTATTTTCATACGGTTGTCAACTTGTCGCCAATAAATCCTTATACAGAGGCTATTTCTTGATTGAATCATTTTAAGAGTTTATGGTGTTTTTTGAAGGATTTTCTATATGCCTATCCAGAGCCATTGTGTTAGCTGTGACATGAGCAATGAGCAATACATCTCAAGACTGCACAGTTTGTCAAAATGTTGTATATGATCGTAAATAAGCTTATAACAGGGCTTATAATGCTATATACCAAAATTCTCCTTTAAAAATAAAGTTCATAATTTTTGCCAATTAGGATACAGAACGTACGTCTATAGCCGCAACACGCAGGTCAAGTGCGTTTTAAAATATTGCCAAGATGCGTTAACAGCTTTTAATATTATCGCAAAAGGATGTTATTTCGCCCTTTTTATGATCAGCTACTTATTTAAGGCGAAATAAGCTCCAAAGAGAACCTTTTTGTTTTTGATCTGTTGACTCCGCAGTGCTCTGAACAAAAGTCATTTTTTCTTTATCTAGGCTGCACTATTGTTCCCTCGCTATCATTGCATGCAATCCCACTGCAAAAAAGCCAAGAACTGTAGAGAGATTTCATTGTACCGCACACCCACGTTTATTTTGATAAACCGGACATTCGCGTAAAATTGGTCATACGCACACTTTATAATCAGTTTTAAACATAGGATGTGTCCGAATACGACCCCTAGCTACACCCTTTTGAGGGCGCATATTTGAGTCCACTTTGTCAAAAAGCTTTTGAGTGGGCGGCTTTTTCTCACAAATGGGGGCACTTAAAATACCAGGATGAACCCCTTATTTCTGGGCTTTTGTTGAGGGAATTCAGGAGCACACTCATCTGCATAACGGTGCACTCATCCGACAATTTCAGTAAGTAACTCGGAAGTAAAAAACGTAAAAGACGTATAGCGTATATGCATATCTATGGTACAAGAGTGGGTCATATTTATTTATTTTTTTGTTAATTCTATCTTCATTCATAATCTACACTTTGTAACAATCGTCATATGTTAACTGATTGATATTCGCAATGAAAATAAAAATAAATAAATAAATATTACAAACTACTTCCTCACTAGTTTGGAAAGTTTCGCGGTATTTCTTTTGCACACTGCTTGCAAAGTGAGGGGACAGAGCATACAGTAGACAGGTGTCTGAGTGCACAGGGGACAGTGGACAGGGAACAGGGGTCGTATTCGGACACTGCCATAGCCTATGCATGAATGATAAATGAGGCCCATGGTGCTTCAATTCCGTACAATCCATTTCATATCATTCAAATGCTGTTGGAAAACATTACTAACAACTGAAATTTTTTCACGCATTTTTATTTTTTGTGGCATGGCTTTAATATCAACCATGGAGCTGCATCAAATTTATCTAGTATAAACAGGTAACAAGATATGCACCCACCACCTGTTCTTTTAATGGACCAATCTCAGCTACATGGGTGATTTTAAAGTTTATTCAGCCATTTAAAAACTTTTTACCAATTATAAGTAGCCTACCAAATCAGTTATTTGTAAACACAAAAATGAAATTTTATACATTAGTATTATTTGGTCAAATACAAAATGTGAAACCCAGTGTCAACTATATGAAATGGTCTTAAATATAATGCAATATAAATCTTCTGGGTTTGTAAACAGGGAGCAGTGTCCATCTTATTTACGTGCAGAACACGTAACAGCTATTACTCAAATCAGAAAAAATGGCTTACCTGTGCTATGAGAGGAAATCCAAAGGAGAAAACTGGTTGGGCTTACACCTCCGAAACACGTTTTTTTCTTTCTAATCCCTCTCGTTATAAAATAATTAATCCCCTGGTCTTGCCTACTGCACATAAACAGACAACGCTCATCTATGCAGCAGGAGATTTACCTGTCTGACATCAACAGCTCAGTCCTAGGAAAGTCTTGTGTGCATTTCTATTCAAATCCAACTGCTCACACCTGTTTTTTTCCAGGACGGATGCCAAGTTGCACTATGAACTATCGTAAATGGCAATCACACTGTTCATTCTAAATCAAACAATTTTTTACAACCCATACATTCCTCGAAGTTTGATGGCTTGTACTGTGGTGAAGGAACAATTAATGTAAGGTTCTTGTGTGTTTTAATTGACATCTAAATCTGACGATTAGAGAAATGTGTAACCATCTGAATTCTGAAGCTGCTCTGGGCAGTTCTTTAAATTTAAGATGCTTACATGCTGAGAACTCTAGGCTACACAACGTACATCTTTATTTTACCACATGATTGCATGACAGAAAACAACGGGAACCAATGACATAACAAGGGGCAGTGAAATTCCATGCATTTTCCAGCGTGTGATAAGGAACAAATCAGTGCAGTAAATACCTCATACACAATAAAACAAATATATGTGCATATTTATGTATTAACAAAAAAATAAAATATTTTCAAAGGAAGGGCTGACCCAGGCCAGGTAAAAAAATAAAAAAATTAACTGATTAATTATATAGGTGGCAACAAGTGAACTAAGATATAGGATTGACAAAATGCCTACGCAGAGTGAAAGTATAAATACAATTCCTATGCCATAAGGTGCATTTTATTCAATGGAATATTCTGGAATGTGGAATTATAAATCAGTCGTATAAAGAGAAGCATAAAAACCAGACTATGACTAAAGGCGTCATGTCTTGTGTTCAGTACATTAAAAACTGATAACAAAATGGTAGAATGAAGAATATTGTTGAGTTTCCCAGCCTTCCGAACACAAGGCTTACTTTACGGCATTTGGGACTTCTTGGAAAAACTAGGTGATCTGTGTTTTCAATTGAAAAATACAATCAAAATAGGAAACCATTACACATGAAATGGTTAAGACAAAGCCACACCCAAACAAGATCTGATTGACCTCAAAACAGGATTACAGTCCATTCCACCACATCTCCTAACCCAGAGCACAATTAAATTAAACGTATATTGCAAGGAATAAAAATAATTTGGGGCCCACATTTCACCATAAAGTATGACAATGTACAAAATGTACAGTAAATTAGTCATTGTCACCCCTCTTCTTCATTCATAAAAGCAATAGAAAAACGTTTCCACACATTTTCTTTATCTCTGCTTTATCGAATGCATCAAACATCACATGTATAGCGGTCTGTTTTGCCCTGATCAAGGACCTACCATCCAAAATGTCATCATCTTTTGGTTCATTAAATGGTTTGGAATCCAGGGAACTGTGGGTCGAAACAATGTTTTATATTTATATAGGTAGCATATGACCCTTGCCCTCATTATATTTCACTTTGAGGCAGTGACACTTATTTTTATCATAGGCTAAAATCTTTCAAAACCCTTTAAATTCCTGTAAGAATGAACATTTTAACACGTCTGTTGCATCTCACCAGCTCGCCCCACTACGGCTGGTGCTCTTCCCGTGCTCAGAGAAAATCCAATTAATTTTACATGAGAGCTAATGCTGAACTAGAGAGCACTTAAACATAAAAAGCCACTTACTAGGATTTGTATGCCCTCATATACGCCATTTAGGACTATAACTACCTCTGCATGCAGGCAATTTCTGAGATCAAATTAATTTGTGTAGTGTTTTCATGCAAAAAACGATTTTTTAGGATAGCAACATTTTATTACTTAACGCATGACGTTTCAGATAATCTGCTGAAGGCCAACGGAACGTCATGTTTTAAGTAATAGAAAGATTTTATATTTTTTCCTAAGGGCGAGCGTTGCGCCCTTTTCTGCACCCTCTGATATGTTTTTAGGGTACACTTCTCTGAGATATGTTTTTAGGGTAACACTTTGTCTCTAGCTACTTGAGCTCTGACCTCAAACTCTCAGGATACCAAAATTCCATGGGAAAATTATTTGGACCCAAATGACCTGGGCTGATCCCCTACCTCTGCACCAATAAGGTGGTGCGCTCCTGACTGTGGAGACTGTTGCTGAGCATAAGGTAGTGCTATCCATGGCGAAGGAAGAAGATAGGGTGTACAAGCCCATGATGCATACTGTAAGGGTAATGCACTACCCACGTCCACAGCATATACCCTAATCCTTCCAAGGAATACAGAGATAGGAAAGTAGGCAGTCAGCTCTCAAATTCCACTCTCTATACTTAAATTTCAATTATGTATTCAAATGTCAATTATGTATTGTTTAATTCATTATTCATTTGAATATTGCAGTACTGCTAAAACTCACTAGGGCGGTTCTCGGCTGAGAAAATATGACAAACGGGGGCCACGAACGCAAGTGACCGGTTGCCATGTCCGGTTTCTGAAGAAATTAAATGGTAAGAAGTTAAAATAAATATCTCAATGTGGTCTCTCAAGAAGTGTCAACATGGTATGGATTGCCAAAGTTTCCTGCTTGGCAAACAAAATGGGTCCGTCTTTATGTATGTGTGGTGTGGTCCTACTTTTTGTTATGAAACACAAGAAGGCTTTCTAATTTATTACAGACAGAATCCGCATTCCCTGCATTTGAACAGCAAGAAATCTATTTACATTTCATCTTTGTTTCATAAAACATGCCGTTGCTATAATATGGTGTCCCCAAAAGACAATGTATAACAAGAGGTTAAAGGGATAGTTCACTTTCTGGAGGTTTTTGATATTACTTCTGATTTAATGTATGTTTTGATTAAGATTTTTGCATGTGATGAAGCATATTTTAAATACTTCCAGAAGTTTATTGTGACCTGCTCATTTTGCTGCTGAATTTGCAATAGTGGGTATCAGGGAATTCAGGGCTTTGTGGGCTAAAAGAAGAAAATATACTCCAAGTGAAGCAGCTTGCACAGTGATATTTAGCCTCCAGAGGTTGTGTATTACCCAAACAGTCTTAAAATTATTTATTCTGTTGTCGTTGGAACTATTTCCTATAGCTGCGCAACATGTGCTCAAGGAAATTGTGGCACGGCTTCCAAAATCAAAATTACTACACGGGTAGTCAATGGGACAGAAAAGTTTGCACTCTTTGCAAGCTGAGAATGAAAGACGTCCCAGCCCAATACAAAGACGAGTTGATTTTCATGTTTATAACTGTGAATAAATGTTATAAAATCAATCCGAACTCAGAAAGTGAACAAAACCGTTCTAACTGGACCTATTACATACACATGGATTAGCTAAGCACGCAGCAAGCAAATGAAAAGTAATAACAGATTACAGTACTGTACAAATTAGCCTAAAGAAACACATCCATGTTGGTATAGCAGGAATATGTATGGTGTGCATGGAAAGCCACAAACTACCGAACACAAAGTCTTGAGATAGGCACATCATTCTAGACGGCTCTGTGCTTTAGACAGCCAGTAGACCTGATAATACCTTACAATGTCAAGTTATGATTAATAATGCAATCTCAAAAGGATATTAACCAGACCTAAATAACAACTTTAACAGACTAATCTAAATATGGAATCTAACAAAATGCTGATTGCAAATAAATATGTATTTTGATATATATTCTCCTCGGCTTTAGGGAAGCCATGTTTTCCAAGCAGTACCTGTTTGCACATGAAATAAGTTGATCATTTTGTAAGTACACAATTCAGAAATAACACGTGATAAAACCAGGAGGACGATGGAGAATTGTTGGAACAGGTATGGAGGATTATTCAGCCCAAAATGAAAATGAAAATGAAAATGAAAACGAAAACGAAAACGAAAATGAAAATGGAAAATAAAAATGGAGGATTATTCAGCCTAAAATGAAAATGAAAATGAAAAACTTTTCATTTCCATTTCCGATTCCGTTTTCATTTTCAAACTGTATCTATGTAAATGAGGGGGTATGGTACTCCTATCAATCAAAGCAAGCAGGGTGGGCCTCATACAGGTTCAGTGCAGTAGCACTTAATGAACACTAGGGGGAGCATAGCATAGGGATGGGTAACAGTCTATGCTTGATACTATGCTCTCAGGGCACTCGTAAGTTTTAATGGATGAAATGATGAAGAATCTGAGCAGTGTTATAAAGTATTCTTGTTTTATGAAAGAAACGGAGCTAGCTAGCCAGCACTATGCTGTGTAGGCTATAGGTCAAACCTGCGAGGTGGAAAATCCACGTTCAGAAAGTGAAAGTCCTCCCCAATCATTTGTTCCAATCAGCTGCATTTGCTAATTATCACAATTCTTCAGCCAAGAGGTAGGAGCTAACTAGGCTAATTAGCGATATCGTGAGTTCATGGGTGGAGGAAACACGGCAGGACTTTTACTTTCTGACCCCTGGAATTTCCACCTCTGCAAACCTGGTAGTAGCCTTAAAATAAATGAAAAGACCACAAATGAGTCACTGGATCGTTTAAACTTTTAACCTGGCTCCGGTACTTTAAGCGAACATTAAGGCATTGCTTCAAAAAGTCTATCGACAGCCAGATTCTATACTATATGTTATACAAATTGAGAAATGTTAATGCAGGCTATTTGAAAGTGAGTCGGCTTCGTCATACAAAAAATCCAGGGTTAAATCTATGCTCCCCCTAGTGTTCATTAAGTGCTACTGCACTAAACCTGTATGAGGCCCACCCTGCTTGCTTTGATTGATAGGAAGACCATACCCCCTCATTTACATAGATACAGTTTGAAAATGAAAATGAAAATGGAAATGAAAACAAAAACAAAAACGAAAATGGAAATGATTTTTAATTTTAATTTTAATTTTGGGCTGAATAATCCTCCATTTTCATTTTCCATTTTCATTTAAATGTTAGGCTGAATAATCCTCCATAAACAGGAAGACTATAAATACAAGGCACTGCAGCATATAAAATACTCATAACAGAGTGAATTAATTATAATAAACTTAAACAAAGAGTATATTAAAAATAACCCAGGGAAAAAATATCACTTTGACCGGAATGGAATAATGATCTGATTTGGTATCCAAACTACTCCAGTCGAGGGACATGGGGACACTGGGCGTCATTCATGAAACATTCCTAAATATACGTGTACATTTATGTACAAAACAAGTTTGCACCAATAAAATTGGACAGGTTGGTAATTTCATAAAACCCCCACTTTACCTCCACCTGGCTTTGCATCTTGTAGGGGAACTGGATGTACGATGGCATTAGCTGGATGATGCTGTTGACCACAATTGCAACACTGGCTTCAAACCTGTAAGCCACTTTAAAGCAAATTGGTTAAATGTGTGTTTTAAATAGCATATTTAAGGTCATATAGCATTTACATTTTTAGCAATTCTGAAAAAAGAGTAGGCTACTGGGAGCATTCACTAGCCTACATTATGGGTCTAATTAAAAAGCTTCATAGTCTACAATTGATTAATAGGCGTAATCTAAAGTGTTTGCTTTTTACAATCGTAATGTATTACGTTTGCAATGTGTATTTCAAAGGCTACATTTAGTCTTGTGAATTTAACAGAAAATAAAAAGATTCTTATTCTAATGATCACTCAGAAGCTACATTTAGCGGCATTCTGAATTCTAAGCAGGTGTAAAATGTATTCATACGTACAAACAAATCTCAGATAGGAAAACTTTGATGAATTGATGATGCAAAATTGGAAGCTGCGAATTCCATTTAAAGGTGCATACCAAGTCAAAGTGTCTGCCAAAATACGAGCAAAATTGATAATAACTATTTATGCACAAATTAATTCTGCTCACGTTTCATCAATGAGGCCCAATGTCCCTATTCGAGGCCCAACATCACTGCTGTTCTACACAAAGTGTTCCACAATGTCATCCTATTGGCTGGGAGGAACTTGACAAAAAGTCCTGGCGCCAGATTGTGACATTGCGTACCCTGTTGCCAGTGTCTCTGTAAAGCCTAATTTCTAAAATGGCGTAATTTTGGTTTGATATGAGGATGGGAAAAATTATGACCTGCTTTTTTTTTCGCAGACAGTCCAACACTCTGAGGTCACACCCCGGCAAGCGATGTCAGGTGATGAAACCTGTTTTGCCATTACTTCGCAGACTCCACAAGATGGATCCTTAGAGGCTGAGATTGAGTTCAGCACCCAATATACTCTGAAGAGTACTGTTGTATCGCTGGGAAAGATGGAAACATGGAGGGCCTCTGGGCTCCATGACTTCACCACTTTCATAGTCGTGGCCTGAAATGTGTGCTTCCTGGTAGGTTGGTTGATATTGTGAATGGAGTATACAATGGTGTTGGTCAGTCTTGTATTGTCTGACCACTGTTCCTAGTCCTGAGGAAGAGAGAGAAAGTGTGTGCATCTGTGTGTGTGTGTGTGTGTATGTGTGTGTGTGTGTGTGTGTGTGTGTTTCACTGTCTGTCAGAGCATTGCTGGAGCACTGCGGTACTCTTTCTCAGATGGTCTCCACATAATTGGCTGGAAGAGCCCCTGGCGGCCATCTTTGCTGCAGCCCCTCCACCAGGCCTTGTCCACGGTCTCCACGGCGCTGATGATGTCACCAGGCTCCAGGGAGAGCTCCGATTCGTCCTCTGCGACGAGGGCAGGGCAGGGGGGATGACAGAGAGGGGGTAAAGGTGAGGCAGGTCAGATCTACGATAAGAACTGCACTGCACAGGAGTCCTCCGCCAAGAGTTGTCAAGACTGCAGTCATGTCTCAGCACCACATCCCAGTCCCCTCTTTCAGCCCACGTGGGCCCCAAACATTTGGGGACTCAAACATTTTGGGGCCACCGCATATTTAAAGAAAGGAGGAAGCAGACTTGACATGGGACAGCTCGTATTGCTCTATCATGGTATTTTATCATTTCTGGGGAAAAGGCAAAAGCCACCATTCATTTAGCAACCAGCTACCGTTGCATAACCCAGATTACAATCACAAGCATCAGCCTGCTAAAGGGGGGGGTAGTTATGTGTCAGGGGAACAGGAGGAGGAAGTCACACAGAAACAAAGATATTCTTTATTATCAAGATGGTTCAAACGACAGATTGAATTTAAAGGTGAGAAATGCCATCTAAATATCGTTCAGGCCACTTAATTAATAGACTGTGCAATGGGAGGGGGAATAAGGGAGAAGAATGAGATAAGAGTGAAACAGTATAGTACAGCAGGAGCAGGGCAGAGGAGAAAGATAAGCCACACATGCGCTTTGAATTTTACCCAAGAACTTCTTTAGATTCGAATCGGCAGAGACTTGCTTGTAATGAGCCGGCTGAATGGATAGATAAACAGCAATGAACTGCTGTTCATGACCACTTTTACTGATATGCTGATTCTGCCTGATGTGTACATTCTTTCCTTTTTCTTCCCAATTTTTAGTCATCGGCAGTTCCCAGTCCTAGTAGGCCTCCCTTTTCTTCTATGACATCCACCACAATCTCCTCTAGGGAAGCAGACGCCACTTTTTCCCCCCGCCTCGTCTGTCGTGACTAGCGACTGGGCAACATAACGCACCTTGGGGGGACCAGTCACCAGCTGGAACCTACTGTACCTTTACTGACTGCGACACCAGGGCACCTCCTGGGGGAGGTATTTCACAAGCGGGATTAAGGAGTTAGTCGGCTAAATATTTTTAATTTCATGACATCGAATTGGATGAGAGCCAGGGTTACTTCAAAATATTGTAGCATCGCAGCCAGCGAAGGGGCACCTTAACTGCTCAGCTAAAGGTGAATTCATCTTTAGCGCACTGGTTAGTGTAACCTCTCCCCCAGGAGATCCGATGTTCGAGCCCAGCCTGAACCCAGTTCGCTAAGCAGTTGTCACTAAGAGGAGCTATTTTAGGAAATAATCTTAGACAAAATCACAGCCCCGTCGGTGGTTACCCGCAAGGAATTTTGGCAGGATGTGCGCAATGCCGTCGGACTGCATGTCTAAATTGCACCCATCCTAACAAACAACCCAACGGCTTTCATTTCCAAATGATATATGCGTATCAGTACCTTGTGACAATTATCCAAGGCGCTGGGGACAATAGAGCTTGACAATGACCATTACCACTATCTCCTGTCATGAAAAGAATGTGGTTTTACTTGGTCTGAAAGGAACAAGGGTGCGACGTGGAAAATGCACACATACTTTCTACATATCTGAACTCATATCTGTAGCCGTTGATGCCTGCACTTTCCGAAAGTCCCAGCCAAAGGATCGCTCCGCCCGTAATAAAGTTGATATACAGTAATTCCACGTTGACCTCCAAAGCAGTAGCCCACAGCAGATATAACAACAACAGCCAATGAGAAAAGGGAACACATCCTGACCTGCTTGGTAGTCATAGAGAGCCCGCACACACAGCTGCCCATCTAGAGAGACCTATGACAGACGCAACAGGGAGAGTGGAAGAAACAAAAAAGACATTCAGTTAAAGTATCAACATTAAATCAAATGACTTAGCATGATAACATAGCGGACTGGATAATTACATTATCTACACTCATAGTTTTACATCACAGAGTGAAAGGGAATAGTCATACAGACACACACACACACACACACACACACACAAGCATACACATAGGAGCCTGTATGGCAAGAAACGTAGAAACTAGGCGTAAACTGACAAACTGTTTGGCACAGTTGCCTGATACTGAAAGATTAAGGTATTTAAACCCTAGTTACAACTGTGATCTATTTCAATGCTCACAGCAGCTGTATAGTAAATAACGTTAAACATGACACAATGTATTGAAATGTATTTTATATTACAACTAGCATATATTAAGTATGTATTAAGTGCATACGATTGCCAGTGGTGATATTTGAAATCGGTGATGTATTATAATAGTATGCAAATTAAGTTTAGTTAGCTGCATTTGTGTCACTGAAAAAAAAAAGAACCATAAAAAAAATGTTAATAATGCTGAACAGGGATATTTTTCGCGTGAAACTAAAGACTCCGTAATGATGGAGCAGAGGAACATTTCAACTCCTCCTAGTCCTACAGCTAATAAGGACTGTCCAAGTAATACCACGAGCATACTAAACAATCATCCTCAACAAAGCCACAAGTTAAATCTAAGAATTAATTATTTTTTTCTTTTAAATAAACCTTTAAAAAAAAGAGCCTTGAAACTAGACACTCAGTAGACCTTTCTGCCCCCTAACTGGTCTCTTTAAATATAACAGGCCCATAAAACCTCTGGAATGCATAAAAAGAAAGCTATCAAGTAGTTGATGGTCGATAAAGACGACAAGTATGTGAGGGGGGGAAAAGAGAAATGTGTGAATAATGTTACCTCTTCCCCATTCTCTGAATTCTCGGTGATGATGTCATCTCCCCTCCCATCATGCCTCGGGACACAGGGAGACAGGTCTGTTTCAGAGGGACTCGGGGACCGTTCTGCCAGGGGACGAAAAAGAAAGACTAATTATTACTACTACTGTTATTTTTGTGATTATTTCCATCATAATGGTGCTTAATGGAGTAAGGGATTGCCATGTAGTATAATGGTTAGGGAACTGGGCTGTGGGTTGCAATTGCCAGGCAGGGCAGCTGCTGTTGTGCTCTTGAGCAACGGTGATTAAACTTAATTACTTCAGCAAATATCCAGCTGTGACTGAATGCGGAAGAATGTAAGCTGTGTAAGTTGCACTGCATGGGAGCGCCTGCTGAATGCCTAAAATATTAAAATATGCAAATATCGCACAGGCCTCTTATTGTTGTACTGACTGAATTTGCATGCCGCACCTGTGCCATTCTGTACTGCAGGCTCGATGATATCTTCCTCAGCACTCATCCCATTGGTTGGAAGCACAGCTTCTTCCTGCGGCACGTCCACTGCACCTGTAGCCTGCTCTGTGAGGAGAGATAATTTAATGTCAGTGCAGACGCGAACATATCACCCCTCCACCACACCATTCCTCACTAACTAGCTTTCCATTAGAACGCCATGTACCTCGGAGCAACTGAAAAAAATAACTTTAACTCACGGGGGATGATCCACCAAAAAATATTACCAAATTTTTAGTGCGCAGAGAAGTCGCATCACATGATTTCACGGCTGATTTTTCTCAATGCAGCCTTTTTTTTGCAAACTGCAGCTGTTTCCATTTGCCTCAACTCAACATTTATACAATAATTTAACACTTTCTGTGGAGTAAAAGCATTTTTATAAAGTGGATTTTTACATCTTCCAATGCACAAGTCAAGTTAATTCACACTCATGGAAACACAACAAATATACCTGTTCTGATTGGGTCCTGGCCTGGATGACTGACAGCTTCAGGCTCCTCCTCCTCTTCAGCTTGCTCCACCAGGGTTGGTGCACAGACAGATGATTCAGAGGCAGGTTTTGCCGCCTCTTCCCTGTCGTCCACCGTTGGCTCCTCCTCTTGTCCGGGGTCGACCTCATCGGACACTTCTGTAGCCATGACGAGCACGGCAGCGACTGCTCCCTCCATGGACTGGCCAAGAGGGGAGGAGAGTGCAGATGTACCCTCCTCTCCGGCACAGGCGGTCTCCGCCTCCTTTTCGTCTGCCGGGACTTCCTCCATGGCCTTCCTCTCCAGGGTTCTGGCCTCCTCCTCCTCAGCCACAGGGGCAATGCTGGTGTCCACCAGCACAGCCTGTACCGTCAGATCTGCCTCGGGTTCCAGGTCACTCAGCATGCGGGTGGCCACGTACACCTCTGCAGTGGATGGGGGCGGGGACAGAGAAGCTGATGTCATGATGAAATTATTAATGATGAAGGAAGAAATCAACAAAGATATACTCTCACATTGTGCAGTCCCACACATAAACACACACGATCACCTTTCTTAGGCCATTACATGAACAGTCTACTGTGTTACGCTGTGTCTGTAAAGGGGTGTCAGGTATTAGCTGGGATGGGTCAGCGTGAGAACAGGCTTTTGTTCTGGCACAGCACTAAAGCACCAGATCAATAACTTTCAGTCAGGACGAAAAGTTGTTTTGTTTATTAAACTATTAAACGGGCTAGAAAAATAAGCCTGCACCCACAGTGGGCTTATTTTTATGATACATTATATATTTTATTATATAATTTTTTATTTTATTATTACATGGCAGGGGTGTCCCATAGGATTGGACGCCACTGGCATATGATAATGTCATATAATACGATAGGGTTTCTACGGCTACGCTGTCCTACCATTTGGTTCCAACGATGGTACCGCCGGTGTCTCAGGGAGGGGTGCAGCGGGTGCCTCCCCTGGGGGGGGTGAGTCCAGGCCGGCTCGGGGGCCTGTGGGCGGGGCAGCAGGTGACAGCGGGAGGGGCTGAGAGGGAGCAGTAGGCCTCGACGGGCTGTCAGACTGGGGGGACGTGGGAGGGTGGAGTTTGGGAGAAGGGAGGGTGGGCGGGGATGAGGCTGGGGGAGAAGGCTGGGGGGCGGGTGAATGCTGTGGAGAGATGGAGGGGAAGAAGGTGGGACTGGTGGGGGACATGGGTTTCGGGAAGGGGAAGGGGGAGGTGGGAGTGCGGCTAAAGGGGGAGCCCAAGGGGGGGCTGCGGGGGGAGCTCGGGGTGACGGCCCTCCCAAAGATGAAGGCCGTGTCCGTCAAACTCCGCTGGTACCGGCGAAACGGGGGCTTGACTGCGGAGAAACATTTTGCAAAAGAGAATAAGAGAGAACACTTAAGCAATAGATCACGAGAGGGAGTGCGTCATTGTAAATATAATCACTGTGTATAATCACTGAGCCGCTCACTCACTCATTCACGCATACACAAAGTACTCTCCGCAGTGATTATATCCAATAACGCATGAACCTCGAGTGACCTATTGCTTTTATACAACAATGTTAACATAAACGTTTAGTAAGTAATTAAAAAATATTGAAACAATAACTTTTCATTAACCAATTTGGATTATTTCAGATTCGCCAAATTGCTAGCACCCTGTTGCTGTTGCTATTGTTGTTGTTTATGCTTCCTAGGCAACGTTCTATAGAATGCGTTTACGCACTGGCAGTGCAGTTATGCTAAATACCAGCACTGGTGGAATGCATCTCAGCCAATCACATTGCTCATTCGGATCTCATTGTTGTATAATTTATGTTTTACCTGGCTTTTATACTGTCTTTTTGTGCTGATACCTATAGCAGGAACTTTTTAACTACTGAAAGAATGGCTGAAGAGTAATTGGACTCTGACCCCCTTCCCCTAAACTAATACTAAATTCAAACAAATCCCACCCCTTTCCACAGACCCTGCCGCCCTGTTTCTCCTAACCTGTGCGTGGAGAGACTGGGCTGGTTGAGGAGGACGACAGCTGTCTGAAGAACTCTCGCGGATTGAGGGACCGTTGAGACACAAGCGCTGCTGCTTCCTGTTGGTCAGGGGGTGGAATCGTGCCACATAAATTCACAGTGTATTCTGCTATAATGACTGGTTGATCAATGAGCTGAATGGGCATGCTCATGAATGATACACTGCAGTGTGGTTCGGTGTAAGAGACGGACGGACGGACGGACTCACTGCTGCTTTCTCGATGGACTCACTGCGCCTGAAACGGGCTCTCATGTCATCCTCAAACTCCCTCTGCTGCTGCTCCTGTGAGACACACGCACGCACACACATACATGCATGCACGCACGCACACACACACACACACACACACACACACACACACACACACATACATGAACACAGAAATCTACACAGAGATCTCCTGACTCACACTATAACCTGCCTGTCTGTCACATACTGTTTTTCACTCCATGTTCATCCAACTTAACAAATTAAATTCAGACTCACTCACTCATTCACACTACACAGAAACATACATACACACAAATGTACACACGCACACACACACAAACACACTGAGTCGCTCACTCACTCATTCACACTACACAGAAACATACATACACACAAATGTAGACACACACACACACAAACACACTGAGTCGCTCACTCACTCATTCACACTACACAGAAACATACATACACACAAATGTAGACACACACACACACACACACACACAAGCACACTGAGTCGCTCACTCACTCATTCACACATACACCCATGCACTCACAAATTCACACCTCTTGGGATGTTAATCCTTCCTCTGTTCCCTGCTTTTTCTTTTCTTTCTCTCTATCCATCCATCCTCCTGTGTCTTCCTCACTCACCCATTTGGATTTTTCTAGCTTCCTTGTCTCAGCGTCCTGCTTGGCCTGCAGTCTCCTGAAAGGCAGAGTCATGCTCACTTATCATGTTCATTTCTGCAAGTTTAATGAACTTCATGGTAGTTATCATCAGATCAAAAACGTCTACGACGTAAAAGAAAGCCAAGTTACTCACGCATAGCCTACATAACGCTGTCTATAAGTCCTTAATTCCAACTTGCAAAAACTAGGCCTGCCTTTAAAAGTCTTGATATCAAAATGTGGCCAAGTTACAACTAACAATATTGCCTATCGTAGCTCACACTAAATAAACTAGCTCTATTCCAAAGCAATGCTATCCAAACTTTCCTAAATTATTTAATGCAACTTGGCCCTGTGTTTCTTCATCTTTGCATGTGAAGAGATTGTGCCTCATGGAACAACATATGATTTCAATGAATGTTTTTAACAGTTGATGAATAATTACACTCCAGAAAGGATATGGTTGTACTTTGTTGACAAGTTTACTTTAGAAAATGTACAGGTTTTAAAATGTTAACTGCTGCGACAGAATTCTTTACAATTCACAAACACATTTATATCAAGAAACATCATGTACAATAGAGAAAGGGGTGATGAATAAATAAATGCAGATAAAAATTTGTCATATTTTTACCTAGAAAATAGCGTATATATAGCATTTTTACAAACGTATCCAGACATGTTTGTGGGTCAGATGGTGGCAAATAAGTAATAGTACCAATTTTCTTAACATAATAGTATTTATGATATTTGCAAACAGAATTTTGTGAACACAAGGATATCTATGCTCTGTAGGACCACACAGGTTTTGATAGAAATCGAAATAAATAAATAAATAATAATAATAATAATAATAATAATAATAATAATAATAATAATAATAATAATAATAATAATAATAATAATACATTTTATTCATTCTGTGCTTTTCATAGACCCAAAGCAGTGGATGCAGACAATTGTTCAAACATGCCCTATAGTGTAGTAATTTTTCTGTTTAATTTCTAAGTGCAACACATCTGAATCAGAGTATTTCCACTATAAATTATTTTCATTTTGCAGTTTGATGTGGCACATACAGTTTCATTGACCACATTCTCTTGAGATGGTAAGATGAAGAAACACAGGGCCAAGTTGCATGAAATAATTTAGGAAAGTTTGGATAGCATTGCTTTGGAATAGAGCTAGTTTATTTAGTGTGAGCTACGATAGGCAATATTGTTAGTTGTAACTTGGCCACATTTTGATATCAAGACTTTTTTTTAAAGGCAGGCCTCGTTTTTGCAAGTTGGAATTAAGGACTTATAGACAGTGCTATGTAGGCTATGCGTGAGTAACTTGGCTTTTTTTTTTACGTCGTAGACGTTTTTGATCTGATATCACTTATTTTTTATAGCTAACTAATGATGAATAATGCATGAAGATAAACACAGAGAGAGACATGCATTCCAAAGAAATGCATGCAGACATTCGCGTAACCATAACGCCAAGAATGAGAACAGTTATCCTATTACACACAGCACACAATTACATTAAAAGAGTTTGTAGATGAGCAGTATTTAATGTGTAATGAAATACAATGAACAGCACCACCTGAGCTATGGATCATGAAGAAGCATGTAAATTAATGAACCAAGTCTACATGGAGACATGCATGCACAATGGGCTAGACGCAAACACATTCTAGCTGAAAGACATACAGCCTAAATAGCTAGTACAGCCTAAATAGTTTGCATCAGAAAAATGGAAATACAGTTTGAAAATAGGGCTATTAGTATTCTATAGAAGATTAAATACATTTAACGTTAGGATATTCAACACTGGATTGCCGGATGCATAACTCCAACCTTACGTGTGGGCTACGAGCTAGTGAGCACAGCAGAATTCCTTCGCATTTTTTTTTCCGGTAGTGTAGAACGTTACCTGCGGGAAATATTTTGGTACCGGACAGCTAGGTTTAGTTTAGTTTTCTGTAGTGCAATGAATGTAGGCTATAAGGCATGTTGATTCGCTTCGTAGTAGCCAAGCTTGTATCTGCTTCCTGACTAGAAGCAGACTGACGTTTCTCTGGCACAAGCTTAATTGGACAACGCATATTTCCTAGGAATCTTAGCCAAAAACAAAACAATAGATACTACTAAGAAAGTACATACCAGAGATTTTTCTTCTTCTTCTTCTTCTTCTTATTATTATAATTAAAAGTGTTTGCAGTAAGCTACATTGTCTGCAGAGTAGCGTAGACTAGAGCCACATGCGGAGGCTATTGTTTTTTTGTCTTTTTAAAGTGACTAACCATGAATCAGATATGTTTGGGGAATTGGCGGTTTATAAATACGATCTCTTAAAGGATTACAGTTTAAAGGAGGCCATCATCAATTCTTAATGTAGGCTATTATCGTAAATTCTTAATTTTCCTAGTAGTTAATTTTATGGTGACATTGTGTTATGTGTGAAAAGGATAAAGTGAACAGAGCTGAAGTGAAGAAATTAATGAATAAAGAAATGTTGGCCGAGGCCTGGGTATGTTGAGGTTCGGTTTTCACAGTCAGTCAGTCATGACCGCAAGAGCAGAGTGTAACACCCTCCCCAAACCAGACAAGAGTGAGCGAAGTACAAGTGAAATACAAGTGAAACATTGAACAGTTAATATTGGAAACCACTTTTGCCTTTGCAATAAAAATACGTTAATCTCTTAATGAAAAAGGAGAAATACGTTAATCTTCTTAAAGAAGAAGGAGAAAAACGGCAAAATAACCCAAGTTTGGGGCTTTATTGTGTGGATGTGTGAAGTTGTATCTGAATGCTGTGTGGTTACATGAGGTCAGAACATACGGAAGTTAATGTTTTTAAGGGCTGAGAGTCTATGCTCATTGTGGTTACTTCTGTAGGAAACCCTGAAAAGTGCCCAACTCTCGGTGCTGTATAGGTATGGGGCATGCCCCGCCAAGCCGTAACTTGGTGGATGGCATACCTGCCATCCCAATAACTGACAAAAGTTTCTATTCGCTGCACATGTTCAGGTCTGCACTACATCAGTAAGACCATAAGAGGGCGCCATTGTATCAGTCAGTTTTTCTGGCCTCTTCAATAGAGCACAGCAATGTTATGGGTGCATGTTTGTTAGTGTTGCGATTGTGTATGTATGCATATGTGTGTGAGAGTGAGTGTGTACAGACTAGATGGGCAAAAATACATGAAAATACATAAATTACAAATTACTGGTGTAACAATTTAAATACATGTAATTTGTATTTCCAAAATACAGAAGTACATTTCAGAAATTTTAATTCTGGAACTGTTCAAAACTGTTCAGTTACAAGCAATAGCTTGTTAGAAAACAAAATAGTATGAAAGCAAGTATGAGGCCTTACGTAAAGAACAATTGTAAATGACTTGCATAAAATGACAAAACTATCTTCAGTAATAAAGTTCCAATATGAAAACAGTGTTATATACAGCTGTAAAAAAATAATGGTTGCTTAAATTCGTACATTATGTAAGCCTCGTAATTTCATAAATGGTTAACTCGTACCTCTGCAATGTAGGCTATGCCATTTCTTTCTCTTAATGTGTAAGCACATGGTATTAATATCTCTCTTTTAAATTTTACTCTTCAGCCACTATGCAGTATTTCCCTTTCAAGATCAAGAGCACTGCTTCTTTCCACTTTGTAAATTAATTATTTCTGCATCTATTCAGCTCTGTTACTGTCCATCTTCCCAAGTCCATTGTTTTTTTTCCCGTTGCTCTTCAGCATAACTAGTATTTCCACCTAATCAGCTGTGAGCCGCCTTTTGTAGACAGTTAGGACAGTAGACCATGCCCGCAAGAGAGAAAAGCTGCTCGACTGGGGCAGATGATGGTCAGGTTGTGTTGAATTTTACAAAGAGAAGCTTTATGAGAGGACATGCATCAAATGAACCTCTAAAACACTTGATTTAGAGCATGGCTGGGCCGGGCAGAGGGAGCGTCAAAATTGAATGCATGTTGTCAGCAGGCTGGCGCATCCGAGTCACATGACACAGGTAAAAACTGCATATCACATACTGAGTTTGAAGTCTAATACTTTTTGAAACCTTAATGTATTTAGAATATAAACATTATGATAGTCGACATTTAGGGCTGTATCTTCCGGAATCCATGGCGCGCGGCGCATGGGCGCAGTCAAATGGTGCAGCGCATGGGTGCACTGGGTGTAACTGAATTTCGGTATTTTCATGTCCAGAGGTGAGGAGCGCTTGGCTCTCAGCATGCGGGGCAGGTGGAAAATTGGCTGAATTAGGCTGAACATACAAGCAGCGGGTGTATTCCAGCCGGATTCAAATCATAGCCAGTCAAATGACCGCTTTTCATTCCAATTAAGAGCCGTGCGTTTTGTGCCCCAACGTACTGCCAATTTCTGCGGTCTACCACTGCACTGGAAGACGAGGATATACTCATCAGAAGAAGCTTCTCCCAAGAGGAAATTGAAGTTCTTCTGCGGGAGGTGCAGAATCATCATGGAAGAATCTTTGGCACCTCAAGCCAACCGCCAAGAACAGATGATGTTAACATTATAGCTGCCAGGATTACTTATATACCTAGAACTGCCAACGGGTAGAATTTACTCACCTCTATTTTTCATTGATATCGCTAAAAATGTATACTTTCACTGTAATATTGCGTTTGTTTCACAAGAGAATGTCTAAAATCACAAACTGAAGTGTGCAAAATCATTCGATGTGCGTCATACATTACATTACATTACAATCATTTGGCAGACGCTTTTATCCAAAGCGATGTACAATAAGTGCATATTGAAGGTCATTGACGCGACTACAAAGCAAATCTGACAAAGCACAGCTTTCTCACAGCGTAGGAGCTATCCCTAGTAATAAACATGAGTAGTACACACAGTCAGCTATACATTCTACGCTGACGCTAAAATTGCAATACGCTGAACCAAAATTGCAGTGCGCTGCTTGATCTTCACAGACACATCCCCAACAGCGCCTCTCCTCCCACTTTGGCGCACGGTGAGTTACCAAATTACCAAATGGGCTCAGGTGCATCAAAATCCATGGCGGAAATGGCACTTCGCTAGTGCAACATGCGCACGTGGGTGTTAGTGTGTACACGTGGGTGTGTGTCTTCGTGTGCATTCGTGTGAAGGGAGCACGCTGAAGCGTACGTGAGCGTGTGTGTGAGCGTGTGCATTATTCATGTATGTGCTTGTTTATGTGTAGTGCTGTGTTACTGACCTCTGCTCCTCTATCAGCTGGAGCTTCTCGTCCATCTTCCTCTCCCTCTCATCCGCCTCCCTGCGCTCCTGCAGAATCCTCTCCTTCTCGTGCCTCCGCCTGTCCTCCGTGGCCCGCCGCCGATCTTCCTCTTTCCTCTCCTCCTCCTCACGCTGCGAGAACAACCAGGGAAGAACGGGTCAGGCGGCGGACTGCGTGTTTGAGGACTCACCTTCCAATAAATCGGAGACCCAAGCTGTAGCAGAACAAAGAATGGGATGAAGGTGGTCCTGGTGCAGGATTCCCCGGGTAACCGTAAGCTTACTTACTGACCAGTGACTGTAGAAAATGTCACACACATAGGGCCTCATTTACTAAGACCAAAACCATTTAGCACATGCAAAACCAATACCATGATTGGTCATGGTATTTGTTTTGCACCAATCATTGGCCATGTTATTGGTTTTGCGTGTGCTAAATGGTTTTGCACCCGCTAAAGGTCTTAGTAAATCTGGCCCATAATGTATTTATTTTATTGTCTTTAATTGCAAGGAAAAGAAAACGTACGTGTTTTCAGCCCTTCTTCAGCGATCAGGCCAAGGGCTGAAATGCGTATGTTTCTTTATCTTTGCTGCTGCACAATTAAAGTCTGTCATAAAATAAATACATCTTTCTGCAGCCTTGTGTTTTTGGGTCTGCGCCTGTTGAAGTTGTCTCGGTTATTGAGACAAGCACGCCTGTCCTCTTCATTCTTCATTACTGACCTGTGAAAGCTGTGGAACATGCCAGCATAGACATATGGGTAACTGAGGGGAGTATTCACCTCTGCACGTGCCCAGAAGGACTCTCTGTTGATTCTGTGCATCTCCATGGCAGCGTTTGTCTTCCTGTAGTTCGTTCCCTGAGTACAGAAAGAAATAAAAAGCGGAAAACCGGCTTAATGGCTGTCATCTCCACATGACTACTTATATATAATCCATTACACTGTTATACTCGTACATTAACAATGTACAGTAGAACCACCACTTGCTTTTATGTAAAACAGTTAAGCATTTGAATACGACGTGAAGGGCACAGTGCTTTATTAATACAGTTTAACAGACAGAAGACAAGTGATAACAAAGGAGGCACGGACGAATTGCTAAGCAATTTAATATTTGAATGGCCATCTGTGAAGCGCTTCTGTTCCGTAAGAAAAAGGGTGAAGTATCGCCCTCGTGTGGCTATAGCATGCACTGCACCAAATGGAGGCTCACCACAGTCTCCTCCTTCTCCACAGCCCGGGGGCCCCTCTTCATACGCTCCGGTGGAACTCCAGTCTTGCTTACGATGGTGTTAATTTTCTCCTCTGTCACATCATCGAGGCTATTAGCGGTGATGAACGCATTGGCCTCCTGAACAAATGAACAAATAAAAGAGAGACACACAGACAGAGAGAAAGAGTTTGAGTTTTAACAAATTTCCATTAAACAGCAATAGCAAAGGAGCCCCTCGCCGAGCAGCCAAAAGAAAAAAAACACTTCAAATCAAATATTAAAAGTAATTTTCCCCCAGGTTACAGACAGCAATACCAGTGCACCTAGACACAGCAGGTCTTTCATTAACCTGTATCATTTGTGCTCCATCGATCGGTCAACCAATCAATGTTTATATTGCATAGCGCCTTTTATAAACATAATCTTTACCACACTACATTTAACAGTGGATGTTTCCAGTCGGACTTAAAAGAATCTAAGCCAACACATTAAAGATTAGGGAATTATTCTGTGACTGTTTAACAGGCTCTCATATTGAACTACTGGGAAAAAAAGTAGAATTCAAAGATTGCAAAATAGGGATTGGCATGTTAAGACACTGCGCATAAAGATGATAATCCATCGTGTGACCAGCCCTGTCTCAGGCCACATCCTGTCCTTGGCTCTGCTCCCTTTTGTTTATCATTTATTTATTCCCACAATAGAAAATCAATATCAATATTGATGACATTTAGTTCATGTAGTTCATATAACTGTACCTCATTTTCAAGAGAGAGAGACAAAAGGCAGAGAGGAGTGAGTGACTATAATATTATGATATTAATGCCATTACTTTAGAGTTCATAATAATGACAAAAGAAACCATTATCATGCCTTATGTGTCCATAAGAACTTCATAAAGCAGGAAATAGGAAATAAATCTCTCTCTCTCTCTCAGTTAAATTAATCAGAGTCAGATCTTGGCAGGCCCACAGTGAAGTAAGTTATGACAGTTGCGCATATCTGGCACCTCTGGCAGCGAGCGAGCCAGCCAGCTGAGTTCCGGCCCGAGCTGCGGTTGGGTTCCTGTTATTTGTAGGTGTCACGGTAACGTTCGCTTAATTTACGCTTTTACAGTGCTTACCCCCCGAAACCCCTTCTGTTACACCGCTGGCCTCTTTGATGTACAAACAGTTCTTGGCAGAGAGTGTGAAACCACATCACGCAGATAGAATTCTGCTGGGGAATTCAACTTTGAATGGAGGAAGGGGAGCGGGAACGAAAGGCCTTCTCTCTCTCCCTCTCCCTCTCCCTCTCCCTCTCCCTCCCTCTCTCTCTCTCTCTCTCTCTCTCTCTCACCCTCCCTCCCTCTCTCTCTCTCTGGCCTTCATCTCCATTGCCCCCCCACGTACCACACCACCCCCCCAGATCCGCCTGAGGTCTTTGAAACCTTGCCCAGTATGCTACTCTTGGCCGTGCTGTTGTGCAACAGAATCTGGTTATAATGACAGGGGAAATATGCCCATTCCAGCCAGCCTGTGGGAAGTACATTTGGACATTAGGGGATGGGCAGGGCCAGTGTTGATGCACTAGTTCTGAGATGTACACCACTCTGACATGTCCCGTAGTGTACCGTGGATGTTCTTTCCATTTCTGGCAAGAACAGTCCTTTCAAAGTTTCTGGAAATTGTTTTTAAAAAAAGAAAGGAATTTGATAATGACTGTTAAAAGACTTATCTCTCCTGAATTTATACCAATTAACACCTGGCTGGAGATTGAATAGGAGCAAGGACGGTACTGTAAGCGCACTGTTGCCAGGGGGATGGCTTGACAGGGGGTTGCTGAATGGAGACCTGCCACCTAGGAGGTGAGTGTCAGCACTCAATCACAGGCCACAACCTGGGACAATTTTTAAATTTGGTCCCTTCCCTCCAGCCTGTGAGAAGTGGTGCGTACAGAGGTGACCCTGTGGTCAGAGAGACGGGACGGGAGGCAGGGGGGGGTGGGGGTTTTGCTGGCCTAGAACAGCCCTGTGTGGGACATCCTGGCTGCTCCTCTATGCTGTGGGAGCACATGGCTGGGAGAGGCTTTGGGGGGGTGATGGCATCACATGATCGCTGGCGGGGGCCCAAGCCTGGAAGCCGAGGCTTTGGATGGGATTAAATCCTGCTTTCACAGACCGTTCTTTCAGTTTGTGTACAAACTCGCTCTCTACCCTGCTCTGACTAACCAGAGCCTGTGTCACACACACATGCGCACACACACACACACAAACGCGTACACACACAATGCACCCTTATACACACACACACACACAAACACATGCATACGCACACACCGCACACTTATACACACACACATACAGACAACGCACACACAGCGCACACACACACACACATACACAGAATGGTCTTTTAATAGCCTCTTCATTTGCTAAGCTTTGTTATTATTCCAAACTCACTGGGACCCCTGGATTTGAGGCAAGCAGTAAAGACTCCTTTTCTCTTTAACTGTAATAAGAGCCTGAGGGAAGGGGGGTAAATGAACACCTACCATGTGCTTCTTCACAATCTGTTATTACCTCTCCCATTACAGCATGTACGCCCCAGGGCCTACTGATGCAAATGCAGTCCCCATTAGGAACCAAAGTGCCTCCTAACCCCCTTTCCTTCCCCATCCCACACCTGGTGCGGCCCATGCCCTGCCCGTAGGCTCATCTGGATCAGAGCCCGACGCAAAAGCACCGCGTCGACAGAGCGTTTCCCAACGTGACCTCTGAACCCGCTTCCGCCCTTATTGAAGAGGGGGGAAAAAAATAAATCACCTGCCAAGCCTTGAAAAAACGCTCCCAAACGAAGTCGCACACCGGCTCCGCTGGCCCAGACAAGCAGGCGGAGGAGTTTTTGGGACAATCCGGCAGTAATCCCCGGCACCGTCAGCACATTTAGGAAACTCGCGCCGCTAAACAAAGGCCCACGGCTCTGGCTCTTTATTCGGTTCGAGGCTCCCACACCCCGAAAAATAAAGGATCCGACCGCACCCAGAAAACATCTGCGGAGAGGGAAAAACCAGGAGCGCAGAAATAAGGGGGGAGAAGGGGTGGGGGGGGGGGGGGGTGCTGGGAGCTAAGCTTGTATTTATAAATGCCTATTGGCAGCGCTAGCGCACAAGTCAGGACGACTCCCGCCTGCTCCACTCCTGGTCCACGCAGTTGGCATTCTGTTTGTGCCCGTGCCAGGTAACGCACTTCCTACTTACGCCCGGGGGTCGAAATTGAGGGAGGATGCAACGGGGTGCCATTCCCCCTGTTAAAAAAATGGACAAAAATCTTTGTAAAACTGCCATCGCCCCTTTCGCCCCGATATCACAGAGCCCATATCACAGACCCCACAATCCCCAAATCGACCACTGCTTACGCCTGCAAGGGGTGCTACACCAAGAAATAAAAAGCTGTTCTTGTAAGCTCAGACAAAGGCCTGACTTGTCTGCCATAATTAGTATTCAGAACAGTTTATGTTACACTCACAAAATGATGACTGTCCAAATGAATGCCTGTGAATTATGAATGATCTATGGGAAGCCTTGGGTGAAACGAGAACCTCTGGCATCTTTAAAACACACTCCCATCTCCCTTGTTGAGTCTCAAATCGGATGGGATTAAAAGTTGATTAACTGGTCCCGCAACGGGCTGCCAAAAAAAAAAATGTTTTTAAACCTAATACACCCGAAGTGTTGAGTGATCACTCGTTGAATAAAGTCATTTCCCTGAATGAGGAGACTAAATGGTGACTTCATTAGCAGCCGTGTGACTTGGCATTTTCTGAGTTGGGGGAATGTGAGCAGATCCCCGCTGGGGCTGGAGAGTGCGGTGTGGGGTACAGCTTTGCTTCGTGTTTTAATAATGCGCAGATTTCCACGGCCAGACCCGGGGCTATTAAGCGTCCTAAACCTGCAAACTGCGTTCTTCAGGTCGTTTTTAATGATTGGTACTGATGGTCTGCCTCAGCTATTTGACCTGGCTAGGCGTCTTGCCCTCGCCTGGCTGGATGGCAACGGGTTCGGCTCGCGGGAGGATCGGGGAACGGCTCCTCCCACGTCAAAACGCTTTCACAGAAACATGTTTATTGGCTTCAGCTGGCTCCATCTGACAATAATCAGCGGTATGGGAATTAATTACCCAGAATGAAGCAGAGGGTGGGGGTCTGTGATGGGGGCTTGACCTGACCTTTCAACACACCCACGCACAGATGTACACACACACACACACACACACACACACACGCAAACGTACATACATGGAGATTTGTAAGATGGTATGGGGGGGTTTTTAAAAGGGGGAGAGGGTCATGGTGGGGTAGGGGGTTGTCACAAAGGTTCCCAGGCCTGATATTTCTTTCAGTCTCCCAAAGAGAAAACACTATAAACATTCCTGGAATGCCTCTGGTGTTGCCCGGGTGATATGCCTTTATTTGGGGATCTGTGAATAAGGCCGTTTGGTTAGATACGGAAAGAACCCATAAACGTTTCTTTCAGCTGCATGGAAATTTTAAATAAACAGCAGCGCTGCGTAGGGCCGCTCAGAACACAGAACTGGCTCAGGCAGCGTTCCAGTCTGCCTACTCAGCACACAATCCTGCACTCCGCTGGGCTTCCACCAATCATGTCACTCAGAACATAGCCTGGTGATCCTACAAGCGCCCACTGGTACACACACACACACACACACACACACACACAACACACAGTTTACAGACACACACACACGCATACACATACACAGTTTACAGACACACACACACACACACACACACCAGTGCTGAGGCTCTAAGTTCTCTGTTCTCTCTCCGGCTGTTTCCTCTGAATTTCTCCACAGCCAGTGCAGGTCATTCACACACAAGGCAACATCATGGCTGGCTGTGCCACGCTGGTCAGTGACTGTTTCAGCAGCACTCATTCAGCATTCACTGTTGCTGAGGCTAGCACCCACCCACACACACAAGCAGGTGCACGCACGCACACAAACACACAGGTGTACGTACACACACACACATGCATGCACGCGTGCACACACACACACACACACACACACACACTTACTATAACTTTTCCTCCCCCGGACCCATCAACCAATGAAAGACAGATTGTGCTGCACTTGCAGCCGTGTTCAGGCCCAACAAATGACATGTGTTCAGGCCCAACGGATCACGCTTACTCAGGGCTGATGCTGGACACATCTCCGGCCAAAGCCACATCCTGCCGACGCACTGCGTTGACAACCGTAACTACGGGACAATGCTGAGGCTGTGATTATTCACTGACAGAGGAAGAGTAGCCCACGGAGAAAAGCATTCCTGCGCAGCGCAAACAAGAACACCAGAGAGAGAGAGAGAGAGAGGGAGAGAGAGAGAGAGTAAGGGAGAAAGCAAGGGAGAGAGAGTAAGGGAAAAAGCAAGAGAGAGAGAGCGAGAGATCACTTCATTTCCTGCTTTACTCGTGGGCCTTCTGAATGTTTCCAAATGCTGGAACTGCGGCACGATCGCCCTCGCTCAACACAACGAGCGTTTCTGCTCCTCTACCCTTCTGCTCTCAAAACTGCCATTGTATTTCCTTGAAGAGCAGCAGAACAGCAATGTACAGACGTGCTGTGTGAAACTGCATGCAGGGAAACATACCCGAGAGAGGGGACGGGGAACCAGGTGTTTATATATTGACAAAAATGCAGTTGCCTGAAACAGCCAGCTGATTAATACTGATACTGTACCAGATACTGATGTACCCGAAACTGATGTACCTGATACTGATGTATCTGATACTGTACCTGATACTGATGTACCCGAAACTGATGTACCTGATACTGTACCTGATACTGATGTGCCTTATACTGATGTATCTGATACTGTATCTGATACTGATGTACCCGATACTGTACCTGATACTGATGTACCCGAAACTGATGTACCTGATACTGATGTATCTGATACTGTACCTGATACTGATGTGCCTTATACTGATGTATTTGATACTGTACCTGATACTGTAACTGATATTGATGTATTTGATATTGTACCTGATACTGCTGTACCTTATATTGAGGTACCTGACACTGTACTTGCTTATGGAATAAGAGGGCAGATACCATTCAGCACCACACCACTGCTGATAGAGGAGCTAAGAGTACAGACAGATGACAGATGAAGACAGAGGGACAGAGTAGGACATCATCGCTCACCTTGAAGAAGGACTTGATGGCGGGGATGTGACTGGTGCACTCGGCGCTACGGCGTTCTCCCACTCCTTCCCCCACCTGCAGACGTCACAATAACATGGTTCCCAAATAAGAAGTGTGCTCCATGAATAAGACATAACCTGTCATTTACTCTACAGGTACTAGGCAGCATCTCTTTAAATATAGGATTAAATTCAAGCTGAATACATATTCATTTAAAATAGCTCTTGACCTCTTACAAGGCCCCCCAAACAAAAGTTCACCTGTAACTAATTCATTTACTGTATCTGCCATTATTAGCAAGAGTTTGTCATTAGAATACTGAGGCAAAGTTATTTGGGAGAACTAAAAATCATCTCAATTAGTTCTCCCAAATAACTTTGCCTCAGTATTCTAATGACAAACTCTTGCTAATAATGGCAGATACAGTAAATGAATTAGTTACAGGTGAACTTATTTGGGAGAACTAAAAATCATCTCAATTAGTTAACCCACCAAATGGTTTTGGCATGGCTTCCAAATGGTTTTGTTCAGGGTATCACATAATTTGAGTGAGCTTCACATTTTTCAGCTTGCAATGACTAGAATTCATCATTCGTACCAAAATTGTGGAATAATAGATTTCTTTACTGCAGCCAAGGTAGTACGTAAGTTGTATGGAAATAAAAGCTGTTCTCATTAGTCTCAAGTTCTTTTGAACCATGTATTTCACATTTTCTCAAACTAGTCATGTTAGAAAAATACTAAGGTTCATTGTTTTCAAGAGGTTGAAAAAGCTTTTAATACATTGCCTGTTGGGAATGCTGCATAAACTTTGGACATTCAACATAACACGACTGGTTGTAATTTGCACGTGTGTGTGTAGCTGATGTTGTCCACTCCAAAAACTTGTACTTCAACCAAATTAAACTTTGTTGCTGGGCTGGCCCATAAGTATTGAATTCAGTAAACAGTAAAATAAATAGCTCATATTTGATTTGAGGAGTACTGTAAAAGTGATGATGTCTGTGATCTGGGGTGACGCATAGCTGCAAAGCGCAAAACCGGCGCCATGGAGCGGCTACAATGGTGCCATCGGGACCAAGGATGCCAATTAAACAGGATCACAGGACACCAAATGCGCAGAAATGTCCTTATGACAAGCCTCTATGTGCTGACTCATTCATTCCCAGCACCATACTCTGAGGACTTTAACTGAAAATGTGGGGGGGGGGGGGGGGGGGGGGTATTTTTCCGGTATGGAAAAAAAAAAGCAATGAGCATGTCACACAAAACTACACCAGCTGTTTTCGGTGAGCTTGTCATCTGGGGACAAGCTCCTCTTATGTGCTGTGAGTACGTCATCATGAAAACTGTTAGTCCCACCAGAGCAAACCAGAGGCCAGTTCAGCGTAACCAAATCCTGGCACATTTCAACGTGATGTTCCAGGGTTCTGATATAAGGGACTGTAAGGTTTTGTTTTCGAGGAATGAGTAATGTTTTTTGGAGAGCAGTCTATGTTGAACAGGCAGTTCTGTTAGCATATACACTACCGTTCAAAAAGTTTGGAATCACTGAGACATTTTTATGTTTTTGAAAGAAATTGATAGTTTTATTCACCAAGGTAGCATTAAATTGATCAAAAAATACAGTCAAGACATTGATAATGTTACAAACTACTATTTCTATTTCATTCTATTTCTACTTTCGCAAATTGTAGCCATTTTTACACATAGTCCCCACCCCCCATTTTTTGGTAATTAACATAAATTTAAGTTATCATATTTCATATTTGGTTGCATATCCTTTGCATGCCATGACTTCCTGATGTCTGTGACCCAACAATATCAAAAGACTCTTGATATCTTGTTTTCAGGTACTTTTACCGATAATATAACCTCTCTGCTTTTCAATGGATCTCTATGGGAATTGGGGGGTGGGACGAGATTAAGCTGTAACTTAAATGGGAATAGTATGGAACACATGGCTGGCTAAATGTCGTTTCTCCTGACTTATTTTTCCATAGAGTTCAATAGGAAAATTTGTCAGGAGAAACAACCCTTAAAGTGATCCATCCATATCTACTGCATATCTGGCAGCAGAGTGATAGTTTGAGGCTCGTTTGATACCTCAGACCCTCGATGACTTACAGCTATTTAGCCAACCATGTATTCCATACTATTCCCATTTAAGTTACAGCTTAATCTAGTCCCACCCCCCAGTTCCCATAGAGATCCATTGAAATGCAGAAAGTATTGTCGCTTGTAACAGTACCTGAAAATAAGATATCAAGAGTCTTTTGATATTGTTGGGTCACAGACATCAGTGGCTACAATTGCGAAAGTAGAAATAGAATAAATATAAATAGTAGTTTGTAACATTATCAATGACTTGACTGTATTTTTTTAGCAATTTAATGCCACCTTGGTGAATAAAACTATCAAAAACATAAAAATCAGTGATTCCAAACTTTTGAATGGTAGTGCATGTTTGTGTGTGAGTGAATGTGTGAGGGTGGACACGTGTGTGTTTGTTTGTGTGTGTGCACGCATGCCCATGTTTACGTGTGAGAAACTGCGTGTGTTGGTACATGTGTGTTTGTGTGTGAGTGCATGTGTGTGTAAGAGGCACACAGGAAGTGTCTAAATGGTAAGGATAGCAGGTCACTGCCCATCCCCCTGTTCCCTAGCCTCCCTGCCTCACTGGCTACAGATGCGACCTCTGACCCCTCCTATACAACATTCCGAGGAGTCGTCATGGAAACAGGAGCCAAGAGGCACTAGGAACATTCCCAGCATCCCTCCGCAGCGTCTGAGCCTGGAGCTAAGAGCTGTCTGGAGTTCAAAGCCCTTTCAGGTAAAAGTCTGGAAATGGAAGACTGAAGCACAGTGATTCCTGAGCATGCTGCTCCTCCAATCACAAGACACAGACACCAATGACCTCACTTCCGTCAAATCAAAGCCTGTCATTTACCAGAGATACTTTATCAGGAGAGATAACGCAGCTCTCTACAAAGAGCTTGTCATGAAGATCCTGACTTCCTCTATTGGCCTCACTGTAACATATATCTCACAAGCCTTTGTCATCAACAGTGTAAAAGTGGAAGAATACAAGATCAGTGACACTATCCCAGTGGTCAAGTGCTACCGTACGCCGGCTCCAATTGGCTCACCCAGGCAATCAACACGATGCGTCTCTGTGCCGACTCCTGCGGCACCATCCGGCACAGCCCATACAGGGGCCTGTTGGTGTGAAACTTCCCTGCCAACTCTGACAAGCCTCCCGCTGCTCCAAGTGAGGGGGAGATGGCAGAGGGAAGGAGATGGCGGGAGGTGAATGAAAGGGAGGAAAGAGAACGAGGGGGGAGAGGCAGAGAAACATCTCACTTTCTGAGATAATAAAAAACATGATAAATCTTTCACAAACATGTCACGGCTTAAGATATTATGTTCTTATTTCTATCTTACTATCTGCATTTCAAATCACATAAATCAAAGTAGACACGATAAGCAGGGCTCATGTTGGACCAGTGATCTATGTGCCTGTGGTGCTCCTATGTGAAAGACACCCACTCATTTTTTATATTTGTGAAATCTGGAGGGGCCCAGGGGTGTGACAGTACTGTGGTGGTTCAGCCTGATCTCTGATTGGCCAGTGCTGGAATGTTGGAAGGTCAGAGGGGGAGGAGATCATAGATATAGAACCATAGATATGACATATGGCATAGTTAATGGCACAATTTTTGAGACCATACCCAGGTAAGATGGTGGCCAGTAACCATGGTTTTATATCTATGAGCCAATCATCAGCTGTCTGGCTTCTGAGACCCAATTATGACATCACAGTGGGTTAGAAAGTACATGACACTTTTGCCATAGGTTCCTATTATAGCTGTACCCAGGTAAGACGGCTGCCAAATTGTTCCATTTCAGAATTCCAAATTACTATTACATTACATGATACAGTTGAAGTCGAAGGTTTACATACACCTTAGCCAAATCCATTTAAACTCAGTTTTTCACAATTCCTGACATTTAATCCTAGTAAACATTCCCTGTCTTAGGTCAGTTAGGATCACAACTTTATTTTAAGAATGTGAAATGTCAGAATAATAGTAGAGAGAATGATTTATTTCAGCTTTTATTTCTTTCATCACATTCCCAGTGGGTCAGAAGTTTACATACACTCTGTTAGTATTTGGTAGCATTGCCATTAAATTGTTTAACTTGGTTCAAACGTTTCGGGTAGCCTATCACAAGCTTCTCACAATAAGTTGCTGGAATTTTGGCCCATTCCTCCTGACTGAGGAATGGGCAAACTGAGTCGTGTTTGTAGGCCTCCTAGCTTGCACACGCTTTTTCAGTTCTGCCCATAAATTTTCAATTGGATTGAGGTCAGGACTTTGTGATGGCCAGTCCAATACCTTGACTTTGTTGTCCTTAAGCCGTTTTGCCACAACTTTGGAAGTATGCTTTGGGTCATTGTCCATTTGGAAGAGCCATTTGCGACCAAGCTTTAACTTCCTGGCTGATGTCTTGAGATGTTGCTTCAATATATCCACATAATTTTCCTTCCTCAAGATGCCATCTATTTTATGAAGTGCACTAATCCCTGCAGCAAAGCACCCCCACAACATGATGTTGCCACCCCCGTGCTTCACGGTTGGGATGGTGTTCTTCGGCTTGCAAGCCTCACCCTTTTTCCTCCAAACATAACGATGGTCATTATGGCCAAACAGTGACATTTTTGTTTCATCAGACCAGAGGACATTTCTCCAAAAAGTAAGATCTTTGTCCCCATGTGCAGTTGCAAACTTTTATGGCGGTTTTGGAGTAGTGACTTCTTCCTTGCTGAGCAGCCTTTCAGGTTATGTCGATATAAGACTCGTTTTACTGTGGATATAGATACTTTTGCACCTGTTCCCTCCAGCATCTTCACAAGGTCCTTTGCTGTTGTTCTGGGATAGATTTGCACTTTTCACACCAAAGCACATTCATCTCTAGGAGACAGAATGCGTCTCCTTCCTGAGCGATATGACGGCTGCGTGGTCCCATGGTGTTTATACAGGAAATTGCTCCCAAGGATGAACCAGAATTGTGGAGGTCCACTTTCTGAGGTCTTGGCTGATTTCTTTAGATTTTCCTATGATGTCAAGCAAAGAGGCACTGAGATTGAAGGTAGGCCTTAAAATCATCCACAGGTACACCTCCAATTGACTTAAATAATGTCAATTAGCCTATCCGCCGTTTCTAAAGCCATGACATTTCCAAGCTGTTTAAAGGCACAGTCAACTTAGTGTATGTAAACTTCTGACCCACTGGAATTGTGATATAGTGAATTAAAAGTGAAATAATCTGTCATGTGTCATACACAAAGTAGATGTCCTAACTGACTTGCCAACATTATAGTTTGCTAACATGAAATCTGTGGAGTGGTTAAAAATGAGTTTTAATGACTTCAACCTAAACTTCCGACTTCAACTGTATGTCACATCTATGGTTCTATATCTATGGAGGAGATATTGTGGCAACAGAACACATCGTCAACAAAACATATGGGCATTTTCTGAAAATAAAATTTTGAAGAAAACTTCTGGTCCGAATTAAGGAGCAGGTGACTTTACCTCCGGAGTCGCACAGCTTGAGGTTGTTGGTGGCCCCATCGTAGTTAAACAGAGCCCTGGGGAGAAACAGAGACACTGTCAGAGTCACACATCCACAAACATGTACCACTCATAGCGACATGCGCCACAACAAATCTTCGCGATCCGCCAACCCAAGGGGCCTCTTTTTGAGGTTAATAGAAAGCCACATGACACATGAACCTGCGATTTTAAGAAGCCCCTGTAAATCTTACTGAACAGAAGTCAGTAAAAAGAAAATTCCAGCAATACACCATAATGAAACACGATTAGTCTTACAAGGGTTTTAAAAAGGGTTTCATTTGGGGCCAGTATTTGAATCCCATATTCTGAATCAAGAATACTCCTGGAGCACTTCCAGTCTGCCGCTTGCCTGATGAATCACGGCCTCCTCCGGCGCACAGAGGCGATATTCAGTCCATCTCCCGGAATGCAGCTTGTGGGCAGCAGTGTGCAACATGTGCTAAATCTCTCCACGCAACCAACGCCACAATTTCAAACAGCTGCCATCATTCCAATTACCGCAAAATGAAACCCCCCAGTGGCATTGGATGTGGCGCACGTTTACAGAAAAGAGAAAAAAAACCTCTAACGCCAGACCTCTTTTCAAGAGCCTTTACATTTATTTGCTGCAGGAGCTAGCGCAGAGGACCGGCGTGATAAAACGCCGTTCGTATTTCCCACAGGGCCTTCGCTCAGAACCAAGACAAAGACCATAAACGCTGCTTTTCCAAGACCGCGCCGTACTTCACATGCGGTAGTATTTTGCACTTCGGGGCTACGGAACCTGTCTAACTGCTTCAAGGAGCCAATTTCATGTCACGGCTAGCATCACTTGTGCTGTTCTGTTTCAACCTGACTCCCAGCATTTGAAACTTCTCAGGTTTTAAAAAAGGGATCTCACGGCTGAGGTCGTGTCATTAGGTTCTGAGGGATGCCAAAGCCGAGACCGGTGCAATGTCAATAGCTTGGCCTGTGGAGGGTGGAAATTAATCATGTGACAGCTAAATCAACACACATATGCACACACACAAACACACACATACAGTGACACAAACGTCACATACCATCTCAGCATGGCATTGGCATCGCACATGAAAAGAAACAGCAGCAGGGGTACACATGTGCCACAGCCAGCCTGGATTCATCTCCCAAAGACATGCCGTCAGGAGAGAAACTAACCCAGAAAGCGACGTAAAAAAATACCAACAGACACAGAATGCAGCATCTTTATTTCACATTCAGTCGGTACCGAGACCCAATAATTCAACTCCACCCAAAGCCACTGCAAAAACCAAATCTTAACAAGCATTTTAATCCTATATTTAAACTTTAGAATCTTATTTCTGTTACTTTTTTGCTAAATAAGACAAACTATCTGCCAGTGGGGTGAGATATCTTTGCTCATTTCAAGATTTGCCAGTGGGGTAAGATAATTTCACTTGTCAAGCAAAAAGTCACTGAAAACAAGCTAATATGTTCCACTTTTGAGATAAAAATAAGATTTTAAGTCTCATTACAAGACTAAAGACTAGTCCCCACCCCACCCCACACCCAATTCTGCGGCGCTCCTCCCTCAGAGTTCCCCAAAGTTCCCCTGTCTCCTCGGGCAAGGATCAGACATGAAGGCACTGGCCCATGCTGTCGACATCAAAGCCGTCAGCAGCAGAGCGTGGTAAATGATTTCTGCAGGGGCAATGACTGCAGAGAGGAGCTTTCAGACAGGAACACAGCCCTGGAGCTTGTAAATCCATCACCTTCCCTGAGCTCCTTACGGCTGGCTGGCGTGCGTGCGTGCAACCCAACGGCCTGCTGGGAAGGACGTGAACGCGGGAGAGGGTAAAAGCGAGAGGCCGCTCCGCGCGCGGAGCTGCTCGTTATGCGGGTGGGGGGGCGGACGGAGGTCGCATTGAGAGAGGGGGCTGGGCTCCGCCCCTCCCGAAGCTACTGACTGTTCCAAATGTCATCGCTCACGCATTGGAGACAATCTGCCTCTTAATGAAATCTGAGGCGGGATCATTCCTTCCCAGAGGGGCGGGGCCGCCCACTTTCAAAGAGCTGCCCTTTTGGGGAAAACATCTCGTGGATGAGCTGAACTACAGCACAAGGGTGTGCAAAGCCTTACAAGCCTGAGCTGTGATTTTTGGGATTGTGACCACGCAAATACATGCTGTTACTGACAAAGGCATGCAACAGGCCCGAACGCAGATAGATAGACAGATAGACAGACAAACTGATACACAGATCAAAACAGACACAGGTGACTTCAACAAATCCACATAAATTGGTCTTCAATAAACAACCCACTTACAAACGCGTTTTCGAGATTGTATCCACACACATACATGCTGTTACTTACAAAGGCATGGAACAGGCCTGAACACAAACAGACAGGCAGACAAACAGACAGGCACAGACAGATACACAGATCAAAACGGACTCGCTTAACTTCAACAAATCCACACAACTTGGTCTTCATAAACAACCCACTTACAAACACTTGGTTTTAAATTATACCTCCCAAAAAGTTGCTGCAAATAGCACTAAACACGGTGTGTGAATGATAAGCATGTTGAGCACTGGATGGAGCAGTGTATAATGTCATAGAGGGAGATGAGTAGGCAGATAGCTGGCTGTGGTCCTATAAACCCCTCGCTCTCTCAGCTCGCCTCTCCGAATAACAGACCTCCCTTCCACAACCACCATCCAAATCTACCCCCCATGTAGCAGTCTCTGCTTGGGACAAAACAGGAACAGGCAGACTACCCAATTACAGCTCGCGTCTGGCCAACCCAACCCCTCATTTTACCAAATTAAAGGATTATTGTAACACAATTGGGCCTCGTTTACAGGAGAGGCAATGAAAAGGACCTCCAGAACAGTGTAATTAAGACACAATGCCGCCATTGTGCAGCCAGTCTGATACTGCAGCGCACAGCGATCTAACTGTCATCCCCCACCGAACCCCGCCGTTTGCCTGTAAAACAGACGCACGGCTACACCCTAATGAGAGCCTGCCGTAATTAACCCCATTAGCTCTCCTGGGATTCGCAAAACTACCCGTTTCGCCCCCTCCGTGACGTTTGCGCGGTCTTTGCGTAGCCATTGTCCAGACAATCTCGGTCGCGCGGGCGGCGTGACGGATGTCCTTGCGCCCCGCAGGGGAGGGGGGCTCGCATCCTAACTCCTCGAAGAAGGTCAGAGACGATGAAGACCTATCGGGACGTGATGGAGTATATGCGTGCGCTCTCTCCTGTTGGTCATATTCTCCTCCCCTTCGGCTGACTCCCTTCCTCTCTGACTCCAATAAATCCAGGTCATGTGGGCCGGCCAGCACGGAGGTTATGGGTGTTCATGGAAATACGAGAGCACTTACAGTATGTTCTTTGACATTGTAAGTAGCTCTAGATAATCACTAATGTAATGTAATGTAATGCAATGCAATGTAATGTACTGTAAAGTAATCTACTGTGTTGGCTCTTGACAGCACTGGTTCCATTCCACTGAGTTGGACAGATCCCTCTGTGTCTTCCCTGTAATCTACTTCTCAGCTCTAAAGAAAATAGTTTACCCCCACCCCTCCCTTGCCCACAGATCAGCGTCACATACATTCCTAGAGCCGGCCCCTGCCGAGGGATAGGTCATGAGGGAGTTCAAAGGTCGGGACAACGGCGCAAAGGAGTTACCCTTGCGTCCTACTAATCTTCCCCCGTTTTACGAACTCCCCATGACAAGGTTGTTTTGTTTAATCTGCGCAAATCTCTAAGGCGCAGTGTGTACGCTGCTTTTAATCCCACAAGGCCCCCGCGTGTGCTTTACCTCCCGCCGCCCCCCACCAGGGTACGGAGTACGACCGGCCTGTGGGGTCAGAGGTCATGCCACTCCTGACAAACGTGTGCTGATTCAGGACACAGTGCTGTTCTAACCGTTTTGACAGTTCCTGGAATTCCTGGTGGGTTGTTATTATGGTTGTACTGTGTCAGCCTTCAACAACTTAACTTTTATATTTTGGATTATAAAACATGTCATGCAACACATTCAAGTCACCCTCCTCCACACAGACACACACACAGAATGAGAGGGAGAAAGGGAGAGTTTTGTAGTTTTTATGGTTCTTGCTGTTTACAGGTTTAGTCATGGCTCTGTAACCACCCTAGTTCAGTCACTGTCACCCCTAACACAGGCGGCAGCACCGGGAGAACCTGTAGTTCAGTCACCGTCTCCACTAACGCAGGCGGCAGCGCCAGAATAACCTGTAGTTCAGTCACCATCTCCACTAACACAGGCGGCAGCAACAGGAGAACCTGTAGTTCAGTCACTGTCTCCCCTAACACAGGCGGCATTGCCGGGAGAACCTGTAGTTCAGTCACTGTCTCCCCTAACACAGGCGGCATTGCCGGGAGAACCTGTAGTTCAGTCACTGTCTCCCCTAACACAGGCGGCATTGCCGGGAGAACCTGTAGTTCAGTCACTGTCTCCCCTAACACAGGCGGCAGAACCAGGAGAACCTGTAGTTCAGTCACAGTCTCCCCTAACACAGGCGGCAGCACCGGGAGAACCTGTAGTTCAGTCACCGTCTCCACTAACACAGGCGGCAGCACCGGGAGAACCTGTAGTTCAGTCACCGTCTCCACTAACACAGGCGGCAGCACCGGGAGAACCTGTAGTTCAGTCACTGTCTCCCCTAACACAGGCGGCAGCAACAGGAGAACCTGTAGTTCAGTCACTGTCTCCCCTAACACAGGCGGCATTGCCGGGAGAACCTGTAGTTCAGTCACTGTCTCCCCTAACACAGGCGGCAGTGCCAGGAGAACCTGTAGTTCAGTCACTGTCTCCCCTAACACAGGCGGCAGCACCAGGAGAACCTGTAGTTCAGTCACTGTCTCCCCTAACACAGGCGGCAGCATCAGGAGAACCTGTAGTTCAGTCACAGTCTCCCCTAACACAGGCGGCAGAACCAGGAGAACCTGTAGTTCAGTCACAGTCTCCCCTAACACAGGCGGCAGCACCGGGAGAACCTGTAGTTCAGTCACCGTCTCCACTAACACAGGCGGCAGCACCGGGAGAACCTGTAGTTCAGTCACCGTCTCCACTAACACAGGCGGCAGCACCGGGAGAACCTGTAGTTCAGTCACTGTCTCCCCTAACACAGGCGGCAGCAACAGGAGAACCTGTAGTTCAGTCACTGTCTCCCCTAACACAGGCGGCATTGCCGGGAGAACCTGTAGTTCAGTCACTGTCTCCCCTAACACAGGCGGCAGTGCCAGGAGAACCTGTAGTTCAGTCACTGTCTCCCCTAACACAGGCGGCAGCACCAGGAGAACCTGTAGTTCAGTCACTGTCTCCCCTAACACAGGCGGCAGCATCAGGAGAACCTGTAGTTCAGTCACAGTCTCCCCTAACACAGGCGGCAGCACCAAGAGAACCTGTAGTTCAGTCCCTGTCTCCCCTAACACAGGCGGCAGCACCGGGAGAACCTGTAGTTCAGTCACTGTCTCCACTAACACAGGCGGCAGCACCGGGAGAACCTGTAGTTCAGTCACCGTCTCCACTAACACAGGCGGCAGCACCGGGAGAACCTGTAGTTCAGTCACCGTCTCCACTAACACAGGCAGCAGCACCAAGAGAGCCTGTAGTTTAGTCACTGTCTCCACTAACACAGGCGTCAGCGCCAAGAGAACCTGGAGTTCAGTCACCGTCTCCACTACCACAGGCAGCAGCACCAAGAGAACCTGTAGTTCAGTCACCGTCTCCACTAACACAGGCGGCAGTGCCAGGAGAACCTGTAGTTCAGTCACCGTCTCCACTAACACAGGAGGCAGCACCGGGAGAACCTGTAGTTCAGTCACCGTCTCCACTAACACAGGCGGCAGTGCCAGGAGAACCTGTAGTTCAGTCACCGTCTCCACTAACACAGGAGGCAGCACAGGGATAACCTGTAGTTCAGTCACTGTCTCCCCTAACACAGGCGGCAGCACCGGGAGAACCTGTAGTTCAGTCACCGTCTCCACTACCACAGGCAGCAGCACCAAGAGAACCTGTAGTTCAGTCACAGTCTCCCCTAACACAGGCGGCAGCACCAGGAGAACCTGTAGTTCAGTCACTGTCTCCACTAACACAGGCGGCAGCGCCAGGATAACCTGTAGTTCAGTCACTGTCTCCAGAAACACAGACAGCAGTGCCGGGAGAACCTGCAGTTGAGCTACACGGCACCTGCACGTGACAGCACACCGAGGCATTTCACAGCACCGTAAGGCACGGAACGGAAACCACTCTCAACAACAAAAAGCAAAAACTCTGCAATGTAATGTATTGCAACGTAATGTCCTGCAATCCGCACACATCACTGTGTTGCAGTGGTTCGACCGGAGCGATGGGTGGGGTGCAGAGATATGGACCGCCGCCTACAGGAGAGGCTAGCAGGACCCAGACGGTCCATACTTCCGTCCGTATCTCCGTCCGCCTGTCCGAAACTGCAGCAAGGGCCTGTCCCTGCGCGCACACGTGGGAGTGCCTGATGAGAAAAGCAGCTACACGCCCTCACAGCACAGCCTAACACAGCCAACTATGAGCTCAGATATAGAGAGAGGAGAGGGGGAGGGAGGGAAAGAGATTGAGAAAGAGTGAGGGAGACAAGGAGTGAGAGAGAAGGAGGGGGGGAGAGAGAGGGAGGGAAAGTGAGGTGAAACGAAGGAAACAAAAAGAGCGGAAGAGAACGAAACAGACCACGGGGAAGAGAGAGCTGCTCTGTCATTATCTGGCTAATGAAAGTATGTTTTCTTGTGGAGCCAACGACACTGCCTGCCAACATCCCTGCATCCAGCCAGCCAGCTAACCTCAGCTCAACTGAGCATCTCCAGCGCTGTTCTGCACAGCTGCACCGAAAGCACTGTTCTCCAGCTTACAGACCACACTGTCCCACTGCCTCAACCCGTATAAAACATGAGTACTGTAGCACACTTTACACACACACACACACACACACACACACACACACACACACACACACACACATACATGAGTACTACAGTGCACTTTACACACACACACACACACACACACACACACACACACAGATGCAGACACATACACACACACACACACACACACACACATACATGAGTACTACAGTGCACTTTACACACGCACACACACACACACACACACACACACAGATGCAGACACATATACACACACACACACACACACACTCACAAAACACAGACACATAAACACGCACACATGCGCACACATACACACAGACATATATACACACACAAACACATACATAAGCACATACAGATACATACACACACACACACACAGTCAGGGAAAATATTACTGATCCACTGATTTACTTTGAACTGCCTTCTGGAAAGCGCAGGTTTTATTTTTTCAGAGATTAGTATGATGGTGACGTCGGCAATGTGCACAGGGGAATACTTTAGACTTATTCAGGAACTTGTCTGTTTCATCTGGCCTTAAAAAACAGTCTTATGCTTATCTACAGGACGAATTGACATTACTCCAGACAGTATAAAGTTCAGCCATGCTGGGCTCCCAATAGACTTTGGTCACTATTTATGGTAAATGATGTTACAGCTAGCAGAGCGACAGCATGGACAGACTTCTGCTGCTCAAAGTAGTCCACATGTAATCGCCTGTGAAAGCCAAATATTAAACTGCATTGCTTAATTAAAGTTAGAAAAACATTTTAGTCATATCCCTCATCTAATAAAAAATGACATTCTCTTGACTATACAGTGTTAGAGCACAAATTCTGGCAGACAGAAATGGAATCTTCAAAACAGGAGTGCCAGAAAGCTCTCTTTCAGTAGCATTCTCTATGTGACTTTGCATTGCGATTTGGAAAGAGTGTGCAAATCATGATGCAAATGGGAGGTTTTCTTTACTTTTATATCGGTATACAGCGTAAAGGGTTAAACCTACTTCAACAATCCCATAATCCATCTCTGGAGAGATGGCCCAAGACACACAGTACATTTACAGGGTATTTGTGGCAGTATCAAGACACATCTTTTTAACTATATTTAAGGTACACGAGTACAAAACTTTAACCCCAATGTTTGTGCATGCATATCTAGAGTAGATAAAGGATGAATGTGTGCTAGATGTGTTGTAGTCTGAGCAGATGTCTGCTCACTCCTGTTTAAAATGTAAAATTGCGTCCCATGTCATTGTAGAAAGTGAAGACTCAAATGACTCGATGCGAATGAATTATTGGCTGGAATACACTTGATAACAATTCATAGGGTGGAAGAGGGGGCATTAAAGGTTGGTTTGCTACCATGATCGTAACTTTTTCTAAGGTTTGGAAAGCATCTGTTAAACATATCAAAATCTCTGAATGGCTTGGAACCACATATCATGGAGGAGAAGACATGGAATGACACACTCCTATTCTTCTCAATCCCCCGTAAATTTTATTGGAAACATTCCTAGGTTCCGACGGCGCACGCAAGGAACAGCCTAACGTCCTGTGACAGCACAGCCTGATACGGGTGTTTTTTTGTTTGTGTTTTTTTTTGGCAGGGGTGAAATCGACATGTTCAAATTTACACTTGACAAAAAAAGTCCTGACACGAAACGTAGAACGCCGTTCCTCCCCCACAGGATATCTCTGCATGGGAGGGCCCCAGTCCCATCCTCCGCTCTACACCCCCCCTCGCTGTCTCTCCCCCCTCTCCCTGTCCGCGGTGTGGTCCGGGGGCTCGGGACGGCCGTATATTAGCGCCCCGGCTCGCTCGCTCACCTCCGACCCGGCTGCTATTTATAGGCCCCCGTCAGAGCGGAACGCCGAGAGGCTGCCCCGTGCGGCGCTCATTTCCTTTTAACACTCCCCCCACGCTCGCCAAACATGGGCAAAATCACAGCTCCAGTGTTTGGACAGAAAGACCCTTCTTCCCCCCGCGCCCCCCACGATTCGTGGTTCCCGCGGTGACCTGTCGGAATGTTCTGTCACTTCCCAGCTCATCGCGACGACAAACAGTTTTTTCTCCAATGCAGGGATGCTGACATGCCCCCCCCCCCCCCTCACTCCCCCCACTATCTGACAATTTGTAAATAATGAGACAGAGGAACTCTGGGAAATATGCACTTTTGGAAACAGCTGCAATACAGGCAACTCAGCTATTTATAGCATTATTAAAGGGGACAAAAGGGCAACATTGTGTTGTAAGGCACCACTGGAAACAAGAGACAAATCCTCTGACAGTTCCCCTGATCCTTTCAGATAGTTTTTGTTATATTCACACCAGTTTGTAAGGCCTCAAGGCGTGTTCCTCTCTACGGAACACTGAGAAAACCTGGGGCGTATTCCCTCAATTACAGCTACATTACTGAATCAATTATCATACTCAATCATTCAGAAAACAAACAAACAAAATAAGAACAGGGTGTTTCCACACCTCTGACGTTTTACAACAATACCGGTACTCTATATTGAGAGTATTGTTGTTGCACACACGGCCATTTCCCAATGGTGAATTGTGGATAGGGCTAGGCTGTGATTAAAAAGCAACTTGACAGCAAACCACCACCTTCACCTACATCTGGCTGACCTTGTAGGTCACATGTGTAGCCATGCGATGCTAATGGAAACAGCAGTGGGGAACAGAGACCAAACATAATTTTTCTTCACGCTCATGAAGCAGTTAGCCCTGTCCTCCTAGCTCCTACAACACCTCAGACAGCTACGGTGACCATATATTGGATTTAAAAAAAAGAGGACAGGGGCTGACAGGCGTTTGTTTGTTTATATACGGTCTATGGAACGAGCAAAACCTAACCAGACATTTTTAGGAATTTAGAAATCCCGCCTGGATGGACATTTTCGGTCCCAAAAAGAAGAAATGTCCAGGAAAAGAGGACGTCTGGTCAACCTGAACACAGCAGGCTGGGAGTCTGTACCCTGTAACCCCTCACAAGGTGCGCTGGCTTTTTATTTAACCAAAAAATCTGCATCAAAAATCCCAAGCAATTCACTAAATCTCAAACACTGGGATTTACAAAACTTTAGCGCTATGAACTCTATCTTCCTAAGGATCCATTTTAGGACAAAAAATTGTCCTATGAGTACATGAGTGGGGCCAGGAGTCTCAGTGGTGAGGGGGGACAGAGTGTGTGGAGTGGTGAAGAGGGATTGTGTGTGAGAGAGTCTTTGTGTGAGTCTAAATGAAGAGGGGTTCATTTAGAATGTTCTTGAGCTCTGAACTTCCTGTTCAACTTAAAGGACAATCTGCACATCAGCCTTTCCACTTAAAACATAAGCCTACTGAGTATTACCACAACATCATCACTGGCTCCCCAACACAGGCTGTGTAGCACGGTGGTTTCCTGTGAAGGAGATCAGAATGGGCAGCTCCGCCCCTACACAGTCGGCTGCCTGAGGCGAAGGGCCTTAGCCTTCCGGGCATCGCTTCCTGGAAGCTCGGCTGAGAGCTGTGAGACGGTTCAGAGAGAGGCCTTCACCAATGACCCTGACGCAAACCGCTCCAAGGTCCGCGAGCGAGCTAGCGAGCTGCCAGCTCGTACACGGACCCTAACACACCAAACACGCTCCGCTAATGTCAACCATCTCAGCACACCACCGGCCAGGCAAAAGCTCCGTCACAGCTGCACTGAACATCCGAGCCAAAATGGCAGCCCGCAGTTCTGGGCATGCGGCTCTCGTTTCCGCAATTGGGAACACAGTGTGACCAAAGCTGCCGCTCCTTTCACGTTTCTCCTTTAGATGAATGCGCTGCTTAATCTATGGTTTAAGGGTTGGCCAGAGAGAACACTGTCCCCTATCCCAAGGTCCAGCCCCTACCCCCCCCCCCCCACCCCCCCCCACCCCCCCCCACCCCACCCCCACCACTGGCGCACGCATGAGTCTGTGGGCAGCTTTAGCGTGGCATGTGGGGTTCCCCAGGCCGGCTATTATATTAGAATTGCAACCATTTGTGGATTGGAAGACAGATTCATCTGTGCTAGACTTCCAAAGAGTGAAAGAGGGAGAGAGATAGAGAGAGAGGGATAGAGAGAGAGGAGGGCCTCTGTCTGGCTGCAGAAAAACAGAGTGCATAAAAAGAGGTGGAATAAAAGAGGGGGGAATGAGAGGATGGGGAGAGGAGAAGAGGGTATTGAGACAGAGAGAGAGAGAGAGAGTGAAGTGGGGAGGGGGAGAAACTATGAAGGGAAAAGAACAGAGACAGAAGAGAGTGGCAGCCTGAGAGGACGAGAGGAAATCAAAAGGAGGGAGAGAAATGGAGGGATGTCCCAGAGAGAAGGAGAAGTAAGGAGAGACAATGTGAAGGGAGGCCAGACCGGCGGAGGGAGGGAGAGAGAGGGAGAGGAGGGACGGACAAGGTCGGAATGCGGATGGGAGCAATGGACGTTTCCGCTTTCCACAAAAGAACCAGGGAGTCAAAGTGCTCTTGAACATCTCAAACAAAACAAACAAATAAATAGATAACACTGCCAAGAACAAGGGAGGAGGAGGAAGAGGACAAGAAAGAGGGGGAGGGGGGCGCACTCACACAGAATTTATGAGAGGAGAGAAAGAGAGAGAGGGAGAGAGAGAGAGAGAAAGAAAGTGGGTAAGACAGGGCGGAGGGCTCCCCAGAGTCTCTGTTCCGTTGTTTATGAAAAAGTGGGAAATCATTATTTGTTAGCAGGCCCTCGCAGCTTCTGGTCCGCGTGCGACTGCGTGCAGCGACACAGGCCGCCGTCTCGTTTTTTTTCAGTTCGCCATTAAAAAAAAAACACTCCATAAACCACAGGATTTACAGCAAACGTAAAGTGGATCGCGTTAGCTGTAAATTTTCAAATCGTCCAGCTGTTTCACATTCCCAGACATCATAACACTGCTGCAACCCCCCCCCCCCCCATGGACACACATTCCATCAAAACTCTAGCCTAGGCATTACGGCCAGTCAGGGACTGTCACCATGGAAACACTGGATCCATGAATGTGGTAGACAACACATGTAGTTCCTTATACCCACAAGGGATGGGGGCGGGGGTTTCCAAACCTCATCACCTCAGTCAATAAGTGCTGGATATCACACTTGATATAAGATCCTTGCAAATGCACCAGGGACCTTATTTTGTCGGGGCGTCGGGGTCACGAGAGTGAAAACAGAGTTAGGGCTTGGGTGTGACAGCAGGTCAAAGGTTAAACTGGTGGGGAAGGGGTTAATTAAGGGTTGGGTGACGGATAGAGAAATACAAACTGAGTTGAGGTCATAAAGCTGGGAATACGGCTAGGGTTACGGTCGCGGGCGTGAACCTTCAACAACCCTAACCCGTGTTATGAGACCGCGTGGCCAGCTCCGTAACCCGACCCGCCGTTCGGTAACTGAACCCCTCGTCCTGTAACCTCACTCCGGCAGCCACGCTTCCGGGCAGCGTTAGGGGCGCGGCGGGGCAGCGGCAGCAAAAGGCCGAGCCCGTCCTGAGTCGGGCTCCGTCATCGAAGACTTCCTGATCTCTAACTGGAGCCGGTTCGCTCCGCACACTGGACTCTGTTGCCTAGGACACGTGCCTTAAAGACCCCCCACCCCCCAGGCCGGGATCACACCCTCATGTTTGGCAGTCCCCTCACCCCCTCTGTGCCCAAATCACACCCTCGACCAGCCCCCTGACCCCACCCCCCACCTGTTCTCCCTTTGTATTCTGGTGAGGCCAGTACCTCAAAAGTTTTATAGTATTAACATCATTTGCACTCTCATCTCTACTGTATCTGTGCTAATGGAAAGGGAGGGGCCTACATTGTAAGGGAGGGGTCTGAGGATGGGGGCGGGGTCCACGGAGCCAACCAGCGGAAAGGGGTGGATTTCTGTTAGTTCATGGAAGTCTCCTAATTGCCCTCCGAGAGAGACACATTTCCGTTACAAGCGGAAGACCATCGTGGCCTTCCTCAGTCTCTATCGCTTCCTGCAAAACAGGCGGCGTTGAGAGGCAGGCCGACGGGGGCCCGGGGCCACCGACCCCCGCGTGAATCCAGTGGCCTCGGCTTCCGCTTGCCTTGTCGCTGCGCTGCAGTCTCTGAGCTCATTGTTCCAGTGAATTCCTCGCATTCTGCGTCTGGTGCTGAACATGCAGATTATCCACACACACAATAAAATGTGTCATGAATGAATCACTGTATTTGCACGTACTTCATAAACCACCATTGTAAACCGTTAAATACAAGTAAAGTTGTGGGCTACCGTGTCTCATATCCAGCCAAGATACTTGTTCTTAGTGCTCTTATGAGTAAATGGTGTTGGAACAAATGATATGACCTGGTTACTTATCCGATCAAAGCTGACCCTATTTGTAACAATGCTGTTTTGTGTGTGTGTGAGCATGTGTGTATGTGCATATGAGTGTGTGTGTGTGTGTGTGTGTGTGTGTGTGTGTGTGTCTGTGTGTTTATGTGTGTGAGAGTAATAGTGTATGTGTGCCTATGAGTGTGCTTATGTGTGTTAGAATGATAGAGAATGAGTGCATGTGTGTGTGTGTGTGTATGCATGTCTCTGTGTGTTTATGTGCATGAGAGTGATAGCGCAGGCGTGCATATGAGTGTGTGTGTGTGTGTGTGTATGCATACATGTGTCTGTGTGTTTATGTGTGTGAGAGTGATAGTTTGTATGTGTGTGTGTGTGTGTGTGTGTGTGTGTGTGTATGCATACATGTGTCTGTGTGTTTATGTGTGTGAGAGTGATAGTTTGTATGTATGTAGTAGGTTCATGGGCCTCTCTCCAGGGAGAGCTCTGGCATTTCCCCTACTGCCTGTCCATCCACCCTAATTCCACCCACAGCCTGCTCCCAGTGCCCCTGTCCCATACATCCACCCTGACCCCCCCCACGGCCTGCTCCCCCCGTCCCACACATCCACCCTAATCCCACCCACAGTCTGCTCCCAGGGCCCCTGTCCCAAACATCCACCCTGACGCCACCGAGAGCCTGCCCCCCCCTGCGCTATTTCGCCTCTTCCCTTCTCCATCTTCTCTCTACTTCTCCCTCTCTTCCCCCTCTCGTTCAGTCTGGATGAACAAATGTTGCTCTCACCTGGCGGGCCACAGGTAAATACAGAACAGTGCTAGCTACATTTCATTTAAACCAGAGGTGTGCAACGAGGGCTGTACCTGTTTCTGGTTTTCATACCAACTTCTGGCCTTAATGACTTAATTAGCCCTAACATTTATGTCGCCTGTAAATTTGAACTAGTTTTTACATTTTTTTGCCCAGCCTTTAAGGTTCACAGAGCTTTTAAAGTGCACAAGGCACGCTCCCATCAGGGAAGTCGCACTAAACCAGGAATCAACATTCCAAACTCACAGTAAATCCACAGTAATGGAAACACAGCTACTAATAATTCTTTAAATAATCCCTTTAGGGTCTGTGAATCACAGGGTAGCAGAATTAAAGGTTAGATGAAACCAGATCGACGCTGCACTTAGGATTTATGAGGTGTAATTACATCTAATATTTGATAACAGCAGGAAGAAGTAAACATTTTGAAATATCTGCAAACGACAAGGACGATGCAGGGCTCTGCAAAACACTACTGTGCCCAGAGCCCAAAGAACACCATCTGCTGCAGATATTACAGATGCCAGAGACAGATCTAACGTTCTGAAAGACAGAATTAAAAACTGCATTAACCATTAATCATCTTCAATTAAAAAAAGATGAAGGGAGTAGGAGGAAGAGATGGGGGGGGTGGGGGGGGGGGGGGGAGTCACTTTGCCGTGCAGACAAAGGAAGCTCAAGTCAAGGCGAAAAACAACACCAGAACAAAGCGAGCCGCTCCAGGTTTCTGCGGGTCGTGTTTGTTGTTCCACGCTTGTCTTTTCGGAAGCTTCTCTCGGTGCTCATTGTTTGCTCTAAAACAGGAGGTGCCCCCTCCCTCACACACGCACACACACACACACACACACACACACAAGCACACAGACACACACACACGAACGCACATACACAGAAACACACACATACACACACTCACACACACACACACACACACACACACACACACACACACACACACACACACACACACACACACACACACACACACACACACACACACACACACACACACGCACACACGCTCGGCGCAACAGCCGATCCAGACAGCGCCTTGAGCCTAGGTCTCCTGCCAGAAGATCCTCTCTGGACAGGAAGTGCAGACCCCCCCCCCACCTCCAGCAGGGCCAGTTCACTATTGTTCACTTTAATTACATTCCTCACTCAGTACCCCCCTTCTCTGGTCATCTCGCTTTTGTAGACCAGCCTGCCCCCCCCCTCCCCTCCCCTCCCTCCCTCCCTCCCTCCCTCTCTCCCTCTCTCTCTCCCTCCCTCCCTCCCTCCCTCCCTCCCTCTCTCCCCTGCCCTTCGTCCCGGCTGGGAAAGAACACCCAAGGGCACTGCTGCCACGGGGGGCGAGTTTACGTCAGGACGGCCTTGCAGGCCTCTCCGCTCCCTAACTGGGCTGCCCTAGGCCCTCCCGCCTCCAGCTCGGAGAGACCGGCGATCTGCAGGCTCAAATGCAACGATGTGCTGAGCAGGCAGGCGATAGCGTCTGTGCCCCAGAGCACGGGAGCCCTGGGGCAGCCGGGGGGAGCTTCGGTCCCGGGGGGGGGGGGGGGGGAGACGAGGGGTGTTTCAGCTGCTAGTGATGAGAGTCACATGGGTGCCCGTGGAGTATGTGCACAGCATTCATAACCACCTGGGATATCCATACCCCCTCTGGGGGTGATTCCGTTGCCTGGTTATTGTGAGAATAAAGGGACAGGCTTGCAGGCTGGCGTGCGGTTGGGATCGGCGGGTCCCTCAGGGGAGGAATCCGCACGGGGACGGACCCAGGGACACGGACACCTGCACGAAAAGCGACCCAGGCCCTGGCACGCGCGCGCGACGATCAGCCGGTCCAACGCCGCGGGAGCAATGCGACACCGCAGTCATAAAACAAAGGAGGACTGCGGGAGCGCCGCCACCCACCTCCCGCACCTGTGTTTTCCCAATACGCCAACTATGGTTGCAGGGGCCAGTACACAAGGGCAGGGCCACTGTCGCTGGTGCCACGGTTACTCGTCCACTTGATATAGACCGAAAATAATGTCAGATTAATTAATGGGGCCCTGAGGGGAGGCAGCTTTGAGGTGCTACATTGTGAAGCGCAAAACCTGATACAACATCCTAATAGAAGAGGTATTTGAAGTAAGACAATATGAGGCCAGAAAGCAACTGACAGCCTTCCTTGTTTTTCCCCTGAAATGTACCCGTGCTGACGTAACCCCTAATTTTTTCATTTGAAGGTCCAATATTTCCAACCCAATGGAAACTAAAGGCAGGTGAAGGCAGCACTTTCTAACAATGCAACCACGCAAACGCTGCGCTGTAACTCCTGTACTGTAACTATTATCTGGGGTAAAGCAAATCCCTGTCCCCGAGGTTTAGTACGCAGTATCAAACCATCCGTGACCCTGAGCGACCCTACGTCGTCAAAGATCCACGAGCGCGCTGATATTGGCCGCCGTTTAGCATTGCCTCAAAGCGTGAGATCTGAGGTCTTTCGCGACGACATTAAAGAGTTCACACCCTGAGCTCTGCCCATGGCTGCGAGTCCTGACTCACCCTCCCTCTGGCTCCGGTTCAGAGTCTTGCGTCTCTCGCTGAAACGGAGATGCGCCCAACTGCTACAAGCAGCTGTCAGCCACTCCCTGCCGACTGCGCTGACATCACAAGGCCGAAGCAGACTTTAAAAAATATTCTCACACTGTCTATTGAAGGCTTGACTCGCAACTTCTCGGTCATCACCGCTGTGAGAGCACACAAGTCCCATCGAATGAAGGCTAGCCAAGACCAGGAGAGAACATCAGTCTTCTTTTGATGAGATATACACCTATATGTCTTTGTCAAAAGACTGCCTCATGTTCACAAAGCCTCAGGGAGCTTAGATCACTTGAGAAGCATTTCCAAAATTGCCCTACCCCTATACATGGCAGTGCTTGTATAGGGGTACACACATAAGAACTCTCTGTGTGGGAAAAAAAATGCATTCTTTTATCAGTGCCTTACTAATTTGCCCTCAATTTGCCCTCAACTCAACAATGTTTTTCATTCTATTTAATAATGTAAATCTGGATCAGTCTCTCTTTGATGATAACTTTGTGAGTTTCATGCCTGTAACAAGTCTTGTTGCCCTACTCTGTGCTTTCTTGAGGACTCCAATGCATGGAGTCAGGGCTGAGCTGTCCCATAACCCAGACTGAGTCCCCAGTCTCCCAGCGCCTGCTCACGGGGGTAGCATGGGGTCGCCCACCCACCATAATATCTCTGTCCCTCTAATATAAATATTGTTTACGTAATAACCCCAAAACGTACAATCACACCTCACATTGTACTGCCATGAGACTAAACTAATTAACGTTTCTCCACAGAGCGCATACTCACTACAAATCCAACTGGGCACGATGCAGACTGTAATCATGGTTTCACATCACACTTTAATGTGTCTCCTCGGGAGACCTGTTCTTTCTAAAACACAAGCTGTAATTTTGCCTTTAAATTATAATTTAGGGGTGAATGTTTGTCACTTGAAAGCAATTTTATCTGGGAGGACAAGTTGACTAACTACTGCATGTGAACATAAACCCCATGCAAAGGGCTTATTTGGACATATCGTGTATACACCAAGGTCAGTGGCCCTTTGAAAGTGGTGTAAGCAGTCGCTGTAGCACCCAAACATTTCCCACAGGTTGTGTTTTCTCACAGTGTGACAATAATTGCTGTTTACTTTTTTTCTTATGGGTGTGGAGGGGCTAGAATATTACGTGTGTTATAAGTTTTGTGTAAGGAGCTGAAATTGCCTTCATAATAAACTATAAACTATAACGACAAGGCCGTGCAACAAACAAGTTGCTTTCCCCCCCTCCCTCTCTGCTGTCTGTTGTAGGAAGCTTAAAACTCTGCCATCTTTCCTAAACATGGCCGATCACGCATGAAAATACAAGGCAATAGCGTCTGTCAGCCACCGAAAAAAAAGACAGCAGTGGACTGTCTCCAGCGGAGGGTGATATGGCGGAGACACTCAAGTCAGCTGTTACAGGATCAAGACAGCACCCTTATTTACAAAAGCCTTCTTTTTATTTAATCTCTCTCCCATTTTCCGGAAACATTTTGGAGTCTTCGATAGTGCCTTCTGAGACACCTGTACCAGCACCTGTGTAAAGACCGCCGTACTTGAAGCCTGATGGAATTTTACTGGTCGTGCTAAAGGTACGCTAATGCAGAAAACTAATCCTACATCACGTGTCATGGCAAAATTCAGTTGACTGCAAGAATAAAAGCAGCCACTGTTTAAAAAATGGGATTGGTGCAGTATTGTCACACCTGACATTCCAGTGAAGTATTTTGCAATAAATTCCTGGCCGGTCGAATCATTCACAAGATGTCCTTACCTGATTTTCTTTAGAGGAGAACTACATCTCTGAAACAAAGGTTGGGACTGAAAGTCCACTTGTAGTGAGGAAAGTGGCTCGCCTTCATGACAGCAATTGATGACACACCAAAGCATATGAGACCTCTCCATTGTTTTTTTTATCTGCTGATGTCATTCACTGTAAAATAAACCATTGTGCTAAACCAACAAAACCAACACTTGCGGACATATCTCAATGACGGCTTGCTTGGTTTCTCTTGAAACCAACTTTTTATCAAAAAATACTAACTTCGTGCACAGGGCTTGACAACAAGGCCAGGGTTTTTCTGTCAGAGCTGAGGTAAAAAAAAAAAAAGGCTAAACTTTTCATAAAAAATGATTGTTTGAATAAGACCTGGTTGTATTTCTGAAATGAGTCCTAAGTAATCGCCCTATCATCCCCACACGCCTACACAGCAAATCGCCCAGCCAGAAAGAGCTCTACAACGGATATATTGCGCCTGCTACCTGCACACTTCCAGGTTTGCGGATATCAAATACGCCCACCACTCTGCACAGACAGGAGAAGAGTTCCTACACAGTTCTGCTGACTGTAATGTGAAACAGCAGGTCACACTTTTAAACAGTGGCTGACAAGTCGCAAAACCTGACGATGACAGGTCAGTAGCCATCTGTCGCTCAGAACTCTGCAGCAAGCCACCTTATGCGCACAGACTTCTATGCTAATTTAAGATAGGAACATACAGTAGGTATCATATCTTGATTCCTGCCAAGAAGAAGAGAGTAAGAGAAATAAGTTTCCTTTTGTGTGACAATGTGGAAAAGTAGGTTTTATAGCCATAATTTTCCATGGCTAAAATTGACAATGTAAGCAAGTGGATGAATACTGTTTCTGTGACAGAGCCACACCTTAATATGCACCTCAGATGGATTTGTACAGATAGTACATCCATCCATCCATCCATCCATCCATTATCTAACCCACTTATACCTGGTCAGTGTTGTGGAGGGGCTGGAGCCTATCCCAGCATGCATTGGGCGAGAGGCAGGAATATACCCCTGGACAGGTTGCCAATCCATCGCAGGGCACAGATTGTACAGCAACAGTACAGTACAGCAAATGTACTCTCCGATAAGAGCACATTTTACACTGACAGAGTACATTTGGCCTATTGGACTCGTGCAAAGTTATTAGAGTTGAAATAACACTGAGCATTTTTACTGTGTGGGCAGTGCTGTGGTGTGGTGGGGAGGAGGTACTGTCAGAGCTGCAGCCAATAGCTTGGAAGAGAATAAGCGAGACACCCTGCCCTGTTCTAAGCCATTTCTGCAAAAGAGCCGCTTCCTATTCAGCACCTCTGCATGCACTCAATGTCATTAGATAATCCATAAAGAGGCCTCAAGATCAGAGCTGGGGGGGGCAGCCAGATCCCTTTACAAAACAGTCCTCCCCATTCAGACCTCCTCCGCCCCCTTTTTCCCACCCCAAAACTTTTTATACACAGAGCTCTAAGATATGACCTCATTCCCCACACCTTTAGCATGAGGGGGGGGGGGGGGGGGGGGGGGGATATGGTGGTATTGTGATGTCATCATTTCAAGCCCGCCAGCCAATCAATACAGAGAGAATGCAATTCACCCATTCGGAACGGGCCTTTCTTTCGGGAGTGTGTGAGAGAGGCAGGGGGTTGGGAGAAAAACAAGACGTGCCTGTCCCTCGATCTTTCAACAGATTTAAAAGGGACTGCTATGCAACGCAGAATCTCTAAAGAATATTCCGGCTTTGAGCCCCAATGATGCTGAGGAACAACTCTTTTCAGATCTAACTTTTCTTTTTTTAACAGCTAAGGGCAAGTTTTCATACAAACAGTTCTGGCTTTGCTCTACAGTCACCACACACCCCAATCCCAGCTCCCCCTGCCCCGCCCCGCGCCCCGCCCTGCCCTGCCCCCAACAAACAGTGCTCCATGGAAACAGGTGCACAAGCTCAGTACAGGAAAGTGGGGCGCACGCCTCGGTCTGTCGAGCGAAGCCGACGGAGACCACACGCGTGCGTATGGAATAACGCGGACCGGCCCCGGTCCAAACGGCCGCCGGAGCCCCCAGTTTCAGGACGTCTGCAGGAATTAGGAGTTCTGCCTGCTGAGGTGTTGCAGGGAGCTCAGTTTGGAAAGTATAATAACACCATTCAAACTGCGAATGCCAAGCCTCAACATGCTCAGACAGGCGAATACCAAAACCAATATCAGATTCAGCTCCACGCTCCAACACTGCCTACCCAAACCTTTTTGGTTTGCTACACAGAAACAATTGGGTGTCTGGGGATAAGTGTGAGTGGGGAGGTGGGGGGGGGGGGGGTAAAATCACCCCCCCTTGGTCTTCATTCTCTTAGCTGAATGGCCCAGAACTAAGAACAATTTTCTCACAACTGCAAACATAAATTACTTTTATGAGCAGAGAAAGTTGAGATATGAATGTGTGTATGCAAAGCGTACAAAAAGGATAATAAAACAGGAGAATGGCACAGCGACATGTAAAGTCACTAAGGCGCAGAGGTGCTCACTCGAGTACAACTTGACACTGTGCAAAGTTAATAACACGGTTCCAGTGAGGTAGTGCTGCTTAGCTGATCGTTGCACTTCGAAAAGATGAACACTGACAGAGGCTAAGGGGAGGGGCCGAAGGCTCCATAATAACAACCAAAAAGGTAAAGACATGCATGCAGATACACGCACATGTACAATGTGCTACAGTTCAAGACCAAATTTAGAAACCCGCGGTGAAAAAAACAAAAAACAAGGCCACCATACATAACCTTGAGCTCTGGAGACAGCCAGAAATTCATTGACAGAATGCGCAAAATGTCAACGACATTACCACAGAAGTGGTTTACGAATACATCGTCCTCGTCCCAAATTACAATACAAACAATCCTTCGGCACAAACAAAAGCTTTTTTCATTAAATGAAAGCTCCCCCTAATTGTACTTTAAGAATGGCTGGTTACTTTCTCTCTCCCTCTCTTAACTTACACAATGATAGTGCAGTGGTTCTGGAGGTTTAGGTTGGAAAGCACTGGTGGGTCTTAAGAGAAGTGGAGGTGATCTTTAAAAAAACTTGTTACACCGACACTGAAAACAATCACACCAATCAAGCCGAACACTACACTGGCCAGTATATGTGCAGGTATTTTGAAAGTTAGAGAACCGCTGTGATAGGTTTTCAGAGAAATGCACACGGCCCCTGGTTATCACTTCTCTCTCATTCAGGCCCCAATGTCAGATACCCTGAGGCTGTAGGATGCTGGGGGAAGCCGCAGCTTAGGGAAATATGTAAATCCCCATTAAAACTGAGGAGCCTTGCTGGTCACATTAACCCCCTCTGTATTTTTCTGATGCGCAACCGCAGATCTGTACTCAATCATGTGATTGTTTTTGTCATCTGGAAGCCCTTGACAGTCTCGTCCCTGCACGCTGTGCGTCCTTTGTTGTTTTTTGGTTTTTTAAGGGGGGGGGGGTTGATTCTCTGTTACACTGCCTAGATGAGACTCTCTGATGACCACAGTGCATATCTGTGTCAGCCGTTAGCCAGCTCCGCCCTGATTTATGCCGTTACGACATCGACTGTGTTCGTTGGACAGCAACGCCACTTTATAAATCTTTCTTTTTCTTTTCGTTTTTTTAACCAGAGATAAGTTTGTGGAATACAACTTGTGCAGTAAACAGGAAACACCCTTGAACTCCAGTGAATCCCCCAAAATCTTGGCCCCGCCAATGTGACCCCCATCTCTCATTTAATGATACCTGAATTCCCACATTTTGCCAGTTTGCAAGGTGAGGATGCATGAAATACAGGTGTAAAATCCAGGTTCAGAAAGTAAAAATCCTTCCCAGTATTTTGTTCCAATCACCTGGATTTGTTAATTAGCACAATTCTTCAGCCAGGTGGTAACTAATTAGTGAAATCAGCTGGCTATGTTCATGGCTGGAAGAAACACATGGCAGGACTTTTGCTTTCTGACCCTTGGATTTTACACCTCTAATGAAAAATATGTCTAGGCTACTCCCATTCCCAATAGATGGCCTGCTCTTTGTATCTTAATGACTCGGCAAACCTGGGCAAAACAGTGAGTTAAACATCTTACTGGGACAATACAGTTTATTTTTTTCAAAAAATGGTATTAATGCTATTGTAGTCTACTGGTTGGAACCAAAATAAAAAAATAAGACATAAGCCTTTTGCATTCTGTACTGCATGCATGTACAATCTTGTCATGGGCAAAACGTAACCAGAAATATGATTTGGATGATACAGTAGCATGACATATACGTAGTAATATACTGTTGATCCAATGGTGGGTGCGTGGGTGCGTGCGTGCTTGTGTGTGTCGTTCGACCAGTACAGTCGTGGCGGAGCATTAGGTAGGTGAGAGCATTTCACTGGTAGCCTACCAAACTGTGCAAATTATCCCAGCGGGTGACAGACCGCACACAAAACGCCCGTATGCTGTGAAAATCGCCTTAAAACAAACACTTGTTAGATTGTTCCCCACATGCATAGCTGACTGTACTGCCTTCGCGGGTCCAAAGGCAACTATGTCATCTGGTTATTACGCACTTAGACTACGACTAACTTGGCTACCTCCAAATACGCCCCTCTAAATTATTACCAGGAGCAAAGTTACCCATCTCTCAAAGAGCTATATCTTTATTTATTTAGCCGAGCGCACACGGTTAAATAAATAAAACTAATAAATAAATTATATAAGTGTATAAATACACACGCGAGCACTTAATTGTGATACTGGATAGCGTTCATCGAACAAAAACATGTTGAAAGATGAGAACACAAGGTGTAATAATACGTTCGGTCTGGTCTTGACACCTAAAGTAACAAACAAACATATAAAGGAAATATTAAAAGTGCAACAATGTGCATGTCTGGGCCGTTTTGAGGCATTGGCTATATAAAGCTTGAGGCGATGCATTTACCAGTTGGTTGACGAGCGGGGGTTGAGAATGTCTTCTTTGGCCGTGAGCAGTGACAGGCTGTAGGTGTCCAGGTTAATGGCTTTCATTGTGATGGTGGCTTTTTACTCCCCCTGTTTTGACCACTCTGGGATCGCTCTGGAATATCCGTAAAGTAGCCTACGGCCGACAGTCATACGCAGACGCACATTCACGGGAAGAGAACAGGCATAATATGAAAAATGCGTTTAAATGTGGTCCTCTAGCTTTCGCACATCTAATGTGATGACAGCCCTCCAGGCAAGCGGTAGGCTCTATGAATGTGAAGATGAAGTGTGCTCTGCTGCGAACTTCAGCAGGGAGGTGGAAAAAGTTTGAAAGAGAATCTGTTGCCAGAAGCCCCACCTCCCGTCAGCGGAGGAAAAAAACACAGTTAAACAAATTCATCTGGACTTCACTCCTTCGTTATGTGCGTTCAGTACCCTATATCGAGCACAAAGGCAGCCAACAGGGTGCTTGCTAAAAAATAATAATAGGGAACGCACCTTTGTTAAAAATCCTCTGGTTTCTGACGGGAAGAAACAGTCACATCGTGCATTATCACTGCGAACGCCATTTAACAGTCAATCGTAGACGTAGCCACAGTGCGTGTCTTAAAAGTTTGCTTTTGTTATGGGAATCAATTCCACTTATTTTACTCCCTCTCCCACTCATATCCTCCCTGGCTAAGAAGCGCTTGCAGTTGAAGCGAACCTATTATCAATAACTGTTTTGGTCAGTTTTTATTTAGATTCGCATATAAATATTTGTGACAGTTGATAATCTGGAGACGGTGTGTGGATAGGCTAGTGTCTGCAAAAACATCCAATGTAAATAAATTACGCATTAATAGCAAATTGCACCACCTGGAATATGCAAATGTGGGTTGTGCAGAATAGCCTGCTTCTTTATCTAAAAATAAAGTGTGACAAATGATCGACTTTTCAGTTGCCCAGAGAGAGTTAGTAAACGTGAATGAGTTGTCCTGGACAAATAACCTTTTTACCCTTTGTCCTCTTTATCAAGGCGTAATCGCAAACGTTTCAGTCGTCAACCAATGAGTTCAACATATTCCGTATGTTCAAAGGTGCCTCCTTACATAATATCTATAGGGACTTCATTTACACTGAGCGGTTTATCAGACAATGAACAAACGGATAAGGAAACCCACTAATTCATGAATCAGTGCATGCATATTGAATTAATTAAACCGATTGTTCCGATAATTAATTAATTATTTGACCCCACTAATTAATGAATGAATCGCCACTGAATGAACATGGAGATGATTACACAGACTGGACGGACAATTAATGAACATTACGAAAAAACGAAAAAAATCAACTAACCCCACAAATTAATGAATGAATTCTCACTGATTGTATATAGGGTTAATTGAACAAACTGACGAGGAAATTAATGAACTGGTAAATTGTGCTGCAGGCAGGTCCAGTCATAGGCAGACACTTGAGAACCTTGTGCCCCCTTTTAGATAAGTGGAAGTGGGCACAGAGAAGGGCTGAGTTAGCCAGAGGAGGACACTGATTGGGTCACAGCTCCTACTGCTTCCCACAGATGAGCCAATGAGGTGCCAGCCTTCCTTTGTGCTCTCAGTTCGCCTCTTTAACATGGAAGCCTTGCCAGCTAACAGAGAGCTTTGAACAGTGAGAGAAACACTTGAGGTCTCTTCGGAGAGTCCCCCCAAAAGAACGAGGGCCTGATTCCATGGGAACTGCTTTGAAGCAGCGGCCCGGGTTTTAGAAGAGGCCAGAGTGTCCCCAGTGCCCTCCACGCCCAGGGTCCTGACAGCCCTCCTTAATTTACCCACAACCCCCCTGGTTCCCTCGAGGTCCAGGTACTGCTTTGAGAAAGACTCAGTTAAGCGTAGACTCCAGCAATTGGAAAGGGCCAGGGAAGGGGCAGACTGTGCCAACATACCCCCCTTTTCTGAAATGTGAATATTTCATCTTCTTTCTTCACAATTTAAGGAGTTTGGTTATTTGATTGACTGTGTCTGATATCAAAACTTTTGGGTGTATTTCTGGCTGATGGATTCTCACCTCTCAACAGTGCAGATGCGGATGACGATTTGCTAACTGTCCCTAAACGGAAGGATAAAGACAGCCTACATGTATGCACAACACCTCTTGATGTTCCTTATAGCTGATACCCTTATAAAGAGCACTTTTCTGGCATAGTATCTTCATTTATGCAGTCAGACATTTTTGAAGTGATTGAGAATTCATTATAATGTTCAAGGGTGCAACAGCAGTACCCAATCAAGAATGAAACCTGCAACCTCCAGTCCCCGAACCATTATGATGCACTGTTGCCTATTGAATTCCCAATTCCCACATTGATGTTATTCTCAGTCTCCATGGGAACCACAGTACAAATACCGTCTCTGTTCCCTCCCCCCTTACAGTGGTGTGCCAGCATCCCCTGGCGTCCTGTCAGGGCACGGCCTGTTCCAGGGGCACTTTCTCCCGAGCGTGCTCCTGTATGCCCGCCAAATCAGGAGTGCATTCTCTGCAGGAGCGTGGGGATGACCCCAGGAGGGGAAGGCGTGGCGTGGCGTAGTGTGGGGTGTGGACGGTATGGGGCAAGGCAGACCCTTGTGTCCTATCATTCGGGGTGGATGTTTGTCATATTTCCAGCTACCATTTTTCAGCAGGAGACAAAGACATTGACAGCCATGACCTACAGTCCCTGTGAGTACCGGCTTTTTTCAGCAGGAGACAAAGACAGTGACAGCCATGACCTACAGTCCCTGTGAGTACCGGCTTTTTCAGCAGGAGACAAAGACATTGACAGCCATGACCTACAGTCCCTGTGAATAGCGGCTTTTTTCAGCAGGAGACAAAGACATTGACAGCCATGACCTACAGTCCCTGTGAGTACCGGCTTTTTTCAGCAGGAGACAAAGACAGTAACAGCGCATGACCTACAGTCCCTGTGAGTACCGGATTTTTCAGCAGGAGACAAAGACATTGACAGCCATGACCTACAGTCCCTGTGAATAGCGGCTTTTTTCAGCAGGAGACAAAGACATTGACAGCCATGACCTACAGTCCCTGTGAATAGCGGCTTTTTTCAACAGGAGACAAAGACAGTGACACCGCATGACCTACAGTCCCTGTGAATAGTGGCTTTTTCAGCAGGAGACAAAGACAGTAACAGCGCATGACCTACAGTCCCTGTGAATAGCGGCTTTCTTCAGCAGGAGACAAAGACAGTGACAGCGCATGACCTACAGTCCCTGTGAATAGCGGCTTTTTCAGCAGGAGACAAAGACAGTAACAGCGCATGACATACAGTCCCTGTGAATAGCGGCTTTCTTCAGCAGGAGACAAAGACAGTGACAGCGCATGACCTACAGTCCCTGTGAATAGCGGCTTTCTTCAGCAGGAGACAAAGACAGTGACAGCGCATGACCTACAGTCCCTGTGAATAGCGGCTTTCTTCAGCAGGAGACAAAGACAGTGACAGCGCATGACCTACAGTCCCTGTGAATAGTGGCTTTTTTCAGTCCGTTTTCCCATCTGGAGATTTGTACAGGGAAGCTTCGCTTCACAGAACTCTGGTATTTCCTCCTTTGTTCCTTGGGGTGGTGGTATGAGTTGATGACATGATGTTTTTTTCTTCTTTTTTTAACCTCGTTCATTAACAAATGTCTCTAATTTGCCAGTTGACAAGTTTCCCCTACCACCATTCCGTCTCTCAAAGCGGAAGTTTTTGGAAGTGCGTCTTGTGATTTGTGCTTAGCACTATCAGTAGGCTTTTATGGACTCTGGGTCTTAAACTACCTACTATTATCTTTGTTTAGCTGATCCAGGAAGGGGCAAATGCACCTTCTGCCCTGAGTGTTTAGACTGAGGTAGCAGCTTGAGGGTAATAGAACGGTTAGCGGTGATATATGTTGGGTAAAGGTCACTATTTGACCTCTGCCTCCCCATGGTCATTACTCTTCATTGATCATGTGTTTTTGTTATTCGTTTCTATTGTTTTTTCCCCAATGTGACTCCAACACGCTGCCCCCTGTCCTCCTTGCTCTAAGCTTTATGTGTGTGTGTGTGTGTGTGTGTGTGTGTGTGTGTGTGTGTGTGTGTGTGTGTGTGTGTGTGTGTGTGTGTGTGTGTGTGTTTGTGAGGTAGAGCTATGACTGGAATGTATTATCTCAACTCCGGAGCGCTGAGTACAACCTTGCATGGATGTTACAAGGTACAGCTTTGGGTAAATTTATAACTTAATGGAATGCTTTCGGTTTCAAGGGGTGAAGGGTGAGTAATATTTCTTTGGCGCATCAGACCTTGGCGTTTGTACATACCGCGCTCGTCCTTTCCCACTATGATTGTTTCCACCGCTGCTGCTGTGCTCTAAGCGACACTACCCCGGCGCTACACCTGACAGGAATGTTCTCACAGAGCCATTCGAGATGCACGAGTCGACCCGCGGCGAGTTGTCTTCTCTTCGCCCCGTCGGCTTGTAAAAGGAGTTTTTTTTTGGTTCGTGCTCCGCCGTGCAACGGGGCCGTATATCAGAGGACAGTTTAGAACATTGCTGTGCCTGTTGCTATTGCCATGTCATCGAGAGATGCATGAGCGGAGAACGCAAACATTGATAGGGCTGTCGGACCCTATATGGTGGGGTACGATTCAAACAAATAGCACTGGGTGTGGTGGGGTGGGGTGGGGGGCCCAGCTGTGGGGGGGCTCCGTTCAACTGTGGTCCCTACAGGCATGTCTATGGATGGCCCGTTCTAACAGTTTACTGTGTGGCCACGGGACAAGGAAGGAGAATAAACCCTTGTTTCATTTCCAAAGCTCACCTGCCGTGTTGTCCTCTCGACAGAGAAATTCTGAGCATAGTTTAAAATGGTATGTATGCAATCCACCAAGTCACAGTTGGGCAGGGCACGCTCCTCACCTATGCAGCACCAGTTTGGCACCTTTCAGGGTATCCCACAGGAATTTCAGCTACCACGCAAACCGTCCTACAGTAATCATGGCAGATTTTGAGCTTTCCGGCTGTTCGGTTACATTCATTTTTTTTTTCACCTTTTAAATTCCTTGTTTTTCTGTTGTCAGATGTGAGTTTGGACACCAGGCTCTGACACGTGCAGGCTGAAAACCCTGCCAGAGTCGCGGAAAAAGTGCAGAGCACTTGCTGGTGCCTGAAGATTGATTTTTGTAGTCCCCCTCTCGGGTTATGTAACTTGAGAATTCCACGCAGTGGAACATAGTTGTTTTTGACATACCCATATGGACCTGAGCACAGTATAACTGAAGCAGAGGGGCGGGGGACCATGTACTCAAAAAATAAACACATTATGATGTTACGCTACATTTCTGCATTGAACACACATGCAGGGCCTTAGCGGACGCCATGGCGGCTTACAGACTTACACAGATTACACTTTTACATGCAGTCCATTCATACAGTGGGATATTTATTGAAGCATTTCGGGTGAAGCACCTTTTGCTCAAGGGTACAACAGCAGCACCCCAGCTGGGAAAATGAGTCCCACTGCCTTTGAGTCACGAGCGCAGTTCCCAAATCGAAATTTCCTCCCTGGCAAAATGAACCTTTCAGTACTGTATCTGTCCAACTTGTCATCGGGAACTGTCACTCAGCAGAAACAGTGCACCTCTATGGGCATGGAACACACAGCAAAATACTGTGTATGGGGACTTTTCTGATAAATACATATTCGCTGTATTTAAAAAATGGCACAATACCTGAAAACAGCAATAATTTGTTCATTTACCCATATGCAAGGACGTAGATCACATTGCAGCTTTGGGCGGGTACAACAAACAAGAAACTTTCTTCAGGATTAGAATACTACATGATAATATTTGGGGGGGGGGGGGGGCATTTGATGTTTTCCCAAAGTTGGGGGTTACGTTTCACCTCCCTGTGATTTACATCCATGCCCATATGTTGTGAAATGTTGCAGTATCTTGATGATTTTCAGTATTTCTATTAGCCTAAAGGCAGTGAGAAAGTGAATACATGCAGAGGCATAAGTCAGAGACCTGCTGCTCTCCTCTCTGTTGAGAAGCATTTTATGAGGAGCTCACAGGCCTATAAGTCAGAAATATAGTGTCCTCCTCCCCTAAGCTGTGCTTTATGAGGGACAAACAGACTTACGCTCACAAATAAATGTCCACTTAGCAACAGATTTCAGCCTCCTTTGTGCTAGATTATGGGCCTAAACTTCGACTTCCTCTTGCCCACTGAAAAGTTTCTTCGGACTGAGGAAGTCTCTTGATGGCGTGGGGAGGGTCACCGACATGCTGCGGCAACACACGGGGTGTGCTGCCCCCTTTCGGGGGGAGAGAAACACGTATGGATGCAGAGGCGGGGTGGGGGGGGGGGGGGGGGCAGGGGTGCTGGGAGGGTTTTTTTCTTTTTGTGCGGTGCTCTCTGATTGGTTCGCTTTTGCCTCGCCTCTGGACAGACGGAGATAGATTTCTTTTGTTAAAAGCAAGAGGAGGATGTTTATTTTGTCCTTTGGTCATTTCTTCTTTGTTCCTTGTCTTCCTCGGCTCTTCCGTTCAATGTGTTTGGTGTTCACATGGGGAGGCCCAAGGCATACAGGCATACCCCCCCGCCCCCCCAACCCCATCCTCTGCCCCCACTGGCAGTCAACACAACACAGAGTTACTGACCGTGCCAAAGATGGCCTCACAACACAGAGGAGGGACACAGAGTAAGACTGGCAGGGGCACAGAGTTGTCCTGGCAGGGAGCTTTGTGTAAATGTGTGCCTCAGCCTTGATCCTCTGCCCGAGGGGCTTTGACTGAATATTAACCACAGCAGACCAGTGAGGACAGAACTGGGCCCGTTCCAGTCCGCTCGTGCCACCTAAATCCGCTCTGTCTGAGCAAACAGGGTGGTGATGTCATCACCAGGAGCCTCACGGTTTCCCTTGCGATCCCCGCTCCGATTCTGTGATTTATGTCCCAGGGTTAGCCTCAGAACATTCCATAGGGCTCAGCTCAGAGAACAGGCAGAAAACACAGACTTCCCCTCTCTCTCTGTCTCTCTCTCTCTTTCACCTCCTCTTTCTCTGTCCTCTCTTTCTCTCTATCTCCCGCCCTCTCTCCCTGTCCTCTCTCTCTGTGTTCCACAAAGTCACAAAGTATTGTTGGCCTGGACTCAGCACCTGGCCAGGCGCAGATTGAATGTGACATGGACTGGCTTGTTCTGGGTGTGGTCAGGAAACAGGGATCACTGGCCCATCTAAAACACACTTGTATTCATGTGTGTGCGTGCGTGCGTGCATGTGTGTATCCATGCTCCCTCCACTCTCCAGGCTTCCAGGTTAGGTCACTGTTCAGTTATGTGCTTCCCTGATTTTCACACAGTAATCTTTCCTCTGAGCCTGACACACACACACACACACACACACACACACACACACACACACACACACACACACACACACACACACACACACACACACACACACACACACACACACACACACACACACACACACACACACTCACACAGTAGAGTTTCCTACAAATTAACTTGTTCTTTTTCACACTCTCATATCAACCCTAAAACCCAAACTACTATGTTGTGCGAGAACACTCCTCCTCTCCTCTCCTCCTATCGCACGTGGCCCCACCCCCGACCATTGAAAAAACAATGCCCCACATTGCCCCTTATAGAAATTGAATATATATATAATGCCACGTCCAGTGTACAAGACACTTACTGTGTATATTTATTATGTTTTCAAAAAAAGCCCACATATTTCCAACATATTGCAGTATATGCAGATTATGCACTGCTTCAGGGTATTGGCAGTTAACTCCTGCTGACAAGGCTGTTCATATCTTGATCCGGTGCCTATTTTGGTACACACGCACACACACACACACACACACACACAACAAGCTCTTCATATTTATAATACATTACAGTGTACAGGAAGTGTATCTGCAGTGTGGAGGATCCAGAATTCACAGCTGCGGGAGTGAGAGGCTTCTCTGGGCTTGGGAATCGTCATGGAGACGGCTTCGCTGGTGTCAGTGGGCCGAGGACAGAGATCGTGAGAGTGTGGCACACAACACAGAGGCTTCACCCCCACCGTAGGGGTGGGGTGGGAGAGGGGTCTGTTTTTCTGACTGTGGAACAGAACTTAGACACACAGGGAGAATAATAATAATTCACACTCATGAGAATAATGGGAGATAATAATAATTTGTGTGCTTTCCCATGTTTTAATTAACGGTAACATTACAATCAGTGTTACTATTAGTTATTTTTGTATGAATTGATATTTCACTTCAGTGATTGTTGCGTATGATTTGGCAATATGTATGTGTTTTAGGCATTTCAAATTGCAGCTGAGGAGAGAGAGAGAGAGAGAGAGAGAGAGAGAGAGAGAGAGAGAGAGAGAGAGAGAGCGAGAGAGAGAGTGAAACAGTTGTTTTTGTTAGCACAGTTAAATGTAGAAATTATTTATTTATTATTGTTTCATTTACATTCATGTTTTAGTGTCTTTCTATATTTTTGTATTTACAGTACGCTTTGGCAATATTCACAAATGCATTTCATGCCAATTGCCAAGCATTTTTGAATTTGAAATTTGAGTGAAATAAAATGTTGTTTAGTGGCCAGAAGTACAGGAGAGGGAATTAGAAGGGGGATTGGCATAAACTCCTGTTAGGACTTTGCAGATCGAGATGGATGGCATTATATAACATGACTGGACAAGGGGTGGGAGTAACTGGACAATAAATCAGTACAGCAAGCAAGGGAAAAGCAGTGTTGAGTTCTTTGGTCATGAGAGAAACCCATAAGTATGGGAGAGAGAGAGAATATAACTTACACTCAATGTTATTCTTCTCAAGAATTCCCAATTTAGTGTGTGTGCATTTGTACCGTGTGTGTATGAGTGTGTGTAAGTGACTGCAGCAGCCATGGTAAAAAATGTGCCCCTGTTCCTCATGTCGGTTGGCATTCCTTTCTTTGTCCAATCAGCATGCACGGCCAGACTCAGTGCCCACCAGGGCATTGGCAGTCACTGTGAATGTTGATTGGCTCTGGCTCGCCTGTATTGAGCTGCTTTCATGATGTAATCCTACATCCCTAACATGTAACCGAACACACACTGCAAAGACGAGTATTATATTTGCACTTAAAATCTTATCTCCATTTTTTATTTTTTTTTGCTAAGTAAGACAAAAAGATTTCCAATGAGGTGAGAGTTTTAAGCATTACAAGATGTGCAAATAGGGTAAGACAATCCCACTTTTCAAGCAAAATGTAACTTAAAACAAGCTAATTCTACTGGACAGATTTTTTCCTCCCCAGTTTGAAAATGACAGCCATTGCCTTTAGAATCTGTGTGCCACCTAAATCAACTTAAGGTACACTGGTCACTGAATCACCAACAAACAAGGTCACATGCATGGGCTAACCCAAGATTTTTACTCTGAAGATTGAGAACGGTGCATCCGCCACTCACAGTACTACAGGAGAGCTTGGGCCAATCGCAAGAGAGATGTGTTTCTCACTGAAAGAGCATTGGTAATCTGTGGTTGCCTGGAATGTTCTTGGGAGGAGCTAATGAATCAGACTCAGGTGAGACAAAGCCCCCTATGCCCTTCCACTGCAGACTCGTAGCCTTTGTCAAATAATGACTCAACTGAGGCTCAGTCCTATGATGTCTCAGCTATAGGTCAACTGGGTCACTCAGGAGTCTCACTTATATTGGTCATTGATGACTGGAGTCCCCCAGCATCAGTACCAGGGAAGCTGGGTAAAACTGTAACTCTAGCGTTGCTTGCTGCGTAGAGAGGCCCTCGGCTCATCCAGAAGGAAGTTAGCGCCCAACTTTTTCATGCTGGCTGGGGGACAAGTGAACACGTTACCGATGACCCGCCACGTCACAGATGACACAATCGCCAGGGCTGTAATCATGGCTGACCGACAGACGCTGCTGAGCATGTGGTCTCTCAGTACTGTAAATCTCAGCAAGGTTCCTGATTGGTTTATGGGCCAGAGAGCCAGAAGCATCTATTTTAAGAGCTGATTTCCTTCAAAGTGTTCCTGGAAATGTGTGGGATATCATCAGCATTTACACTTGTGCCTCCATTCTCTTTTGGTATGCTACTTGTGTGTGTGTGTGTGTGTGTGTGGGTTGGTGGTTGAGAAGCCTGGAGAAGAACCAACAAACCTATGAGCCATATCACACACCATCGTCATGATGACACACGCTCAAGCCCTTCCATTTGCGCTCACCCTCGTCCTTGTGCAGTTGCTTTTAATAAGATTTGACTGTAGACGTTCTCCATAAAACTTAATTCCAATGACTGGAAACTATGTGTATGATTCACAGGCAGAACGGGAAATCACTAGAGAAAATGTGCAGTCATTCTCCAGCCAAAAGTTATGTACATTACTACTTTTTGATCCTCAAGGTAATTTAAAGACGTTAGTGAAGTGAGGCTTACGAATTCAAAACCATAAACAGTTTAGTTCCACGGGGAACCAGCATCGACACTAAGGGGCCCTATCTTGGCGATCTTGGCGCTTAGTCTAAGCGCATGGCGCTAAGTCGATTTAGGGCGTGTCCAAGTCCACTTTTGCTATTTTAACGGCGTGTTTTTTTGGCGCTAAGCACGGCGCATGGCGCAACTGGGCTGAACCTAGTCGCTTCATTAATTATAGGTGTGTCTTGGGCGTGACATTCAATAAACCAATCAAAATGTCATATCCCATTCCCTTTAAAAGCCTGCTTTTCCACCTTGGCGGATTGCTTATGATGGCGAAACAGACATGCTCGTGCGTGTTTAGTGTGATCAAGGAATAGGCTAAATGGAGTATGATCAATATTATTCGGACTAACCATTAGCCTATGAGTTCCCGGTAATTCCAGACAGGGCTGTTATTTTACAAAATATGTGCGGTTAAATTTCGTTAAAAGGACCTGCAACAGCTGAGAATAAGCTATCAATGGCTTCAGTCTCACCTTAGAAAACGCCAAATTAGCCTGCTTGTTCAGCGAATTTCGTTTGATTATGCAATGAAAGTGTCAAACATCAATTCCAAGAGGCTGTTCTCATGGAGTTCTCGAAGTTCAAGCTTCATCCAAAGTTCATTAGGCTACCTGCATAGTAGGCTAATATTGATTAATAGCATACATACCGTTATTTTGCCTTAATGATGACACTAAATAGCCTACAATAGCCTATGGAACCTTTTATTATTATTATTATGCATTTTTGATATAGCCTACACAATAATAATATTTCACATTGTGATCTAGATATTTTAGTCATGCCTGTGCACGCCCCTGTGTGTAACAGACAGGAGGGTATGCGCGTTGTGCACACGCCTATGTAGACGCACTTATATGCGCCGTTAAAATAGCATGTAAACAACTGCGACATGACTTTAGACCAGGTTTGTGGTGGTTCTAGCGCAAGCGCTTTCTGCTGGCTCAAGATAGCAATACGCCAAAAAGAATCGTGGCCACTCCTCATCTTAAGACCAACACGCCCAGTTCACTAATGATGGCGCAAGACTAGTTAATGGCGCAATGCTAGTTTGACGGCGTAAGCGTTAGGCGTTATTATGGACCTAGCGCCGGGTCTAAGATAGCAAAGACACTTGCGTTTGCGATAGCGCCGCTTTGCGCCGGGTGTAAGATAGGGCCCATGGTAGTTAAACGGCGTAAGCGTTAGGCGTTATTATGGACCTAGCGCCGGGTGTAAGATAGCAAAGACACTTGCTCCTAGAAAGAAAAGAAAGAACGGGACTGTCTGTGGCCTACTTGCGGAGTACAACGTAGCCTAGGCTACTGTAGCTAGTCTACTTATTTGCGTTCCGTTCGTTTTCACAGACCAAACTAGGACGGATCGTTACAACCTTTCCATACGTAGGCCTACACAGTTTTTTGTCCCTATGTTGACAGCTGGTCATAAAGACTTTTAAGGGAAAACCAGTAATGGGAAGAGTAGGCAACACCCCAGAGGTGGAAATCCAGGGGGACATAAAGTAAAAGTCCTACCGTGTATTTCTTCCACCCATAGACTCAGCCAGCTGATTTCACTAATTAGTTCTACTTCCTCGCTGAATAATTATGTTAATTAGCAAATCCAGGTGATTGGAACAAAATACTGGGGAGGACTTTTGCTTTATGTCCCCTGGATTTCCACCTCTGCAACACCCTCATACAACATAGGCTACATGAGCGATAGGGTAGTGGTAAAAAAAAAGAACTAGGCTACAAGATGCATTCTAGCCTACATACAGTCACACACATCAATTAGTTAAATGCCTTGTGTGCCCTGCCATCACCAAAACTCACATATCGTTCTCTTCTTCTGAAAAGTCACTTTCAAAGGTAAATTCATTTCCTTCTTTATTGGGTTACAAACAATTGCAGTTTGTATCATTTTTATTCTGCCTTTGTATTCCAAGGTGCTTTACGAACGTGCGAACTAAGAAAAACCTCTGGCTCCACCTGGTGTTTGAAACCAGGGTAATGTCAAACGGAGGTTTGTGAAGAAACTCCGGGTGCGTCCCAATATTCTTCACTCCCCACCTCCACTCCCCCACTACCACTCCTCTCCTACCCGGAAATATGCAAAACTGCCTGAACGTTTTGAGTACAAGTATTTGCATTTACAGTATCCAATGTACATGACATTGCGGTTTGCGTCGAGACATTAATATGTAAGCATTAATACGTAATTAAGATGTAATCAGCGACATTAGATTAAAACACAAAGATCCGTTTCCGGGGCACGGAGTAGAGGAGTGGTAGTGGAGGAGGAAAGGTGGCATTTTTCGACTATTGGGACGCACCCCTCCGTGTATTGTGATGACAGGCATGACATCCAATAAGCCACTGGTCGGTTGGGCGAACCCTCTAAAGCACCGAGTTTGTCTCCTATACAACTTCTACTATAGCCTGCACATATACAGCACAATAAATTAAGATATTTATCGATAACTTTTAGTGCAGTTTTCTGGTTATTTAAGTTTAATGAATGCAAGTGCTTTAAAGAGGGGAATCAAATAAGACATACGGGGTGCGTCCCAATACCCAATAATCCTTTCCTCCACTACCACTTCCTCTCCTCCGTGCCCCGGAAACGGATCTTTGTGTTTTAATCTAATGTTGCTTATTACATCTTAATTACGTATTAATGGTTACATATTAATTAATGTCTCGATGCAAACTGCAATGTCAGGTATATTGTATACTGTACATGCAAATACTTGTACTCGAAACGGTCAGGCAGTTTTGCATACTTCCGGGTAGGAGTGGTAGTGGGGGAGTGGAGGAAAGGAGGTGGGGAGTGAATAATATTAGGACGCACCCATGGAGTTACGGTGCACTTAAAACAGAAAATGGGAAGAGCCACCAGAGTTTTGAGATTTTAAGTGTAGTGAAACAATGGTAGTTCTGGGGTTCTTTGACCCTTGGTTGCATCGGTTAAAGTTCATGTTGCACTGTTTTATCAGCAAGTGTGTTACTGGTATGGCATTTATTCATCATAGTTCATATTTTTTCCCCATCCTGACATTTTACTATTGCTTTTATTTTGACATTTAATTGGAATACGGAAATAGTTATCATTGTACAACCTTTCAGTGATGAGCCCTGTGAAACCCTTAACAATGTATATGCAGATGGAAATGCAACAAACATGACCAATCTACAAAGCTTTCAGGTTGGACATTTATGCAAGTAGATGGATCATGGATTGATGTAATCGTCCGATCTTGTGCAGTTCACAAAATGGCAGCACATCCCACTTAAAAGAAACTGACACACAAAGTTAGGTTAAAGAGTTTTATTAAAAGCCAAGTCAAACATTAAAATACTGAAATGGCAAAAATGTTTTTTTTTTTTCCTACATTTTTTGTTCCATTTTGTACAAATCACAGTGGTTAAAAAATATTACAAAGTTTTTTTTGTTTGTTTTGTTTTTTGTATTTTTGCAACAGCAGCAAAAACATTCTGATTATCTTTTAGTTTGTTTAAAAGCCCTTAATTGCATTATTTATTTTTTCAACCGGTTTCAGGTTCACAGATTGTTAACAGCTTATCAGAGTTGGGGGTCAAATTAATTTTCAATTAACTTATTTCTAGAAATTAACTGAATTTCAATTAATGAGCTGAAAAATACTCAAAGAACATTATTGGCAGTACATGACTGGAATTCCAGTTCATTTCCTAAATTGACTGAGCTGAGGTCGAATTGACCCCCAACACTGCAGCATGTTATCGTGAAAAATTCATCTCAAACAGAACTAATGAGAGCAAAGGAAATAAAAAGCAATAACCAAAGAGGAGAGGAAATATAAGTGCATAAGTATGTATAAGACACACACGCGCACACGCACACACACACACACACACACACACACACACACACACACACACACACACACACACACACACACAGAACAGAAGAGAGAACTCAGCCAGTCAGGAAGCCCTTTCAGTAGGTTAGGGACTCACTGTCCTGAGACGCTTCAAGCCAGTGGTCTTTCATGCGGGGACGAAGCACTTGATTTACCGGTCCAATGCTTCCCTCTCAACGGAAATAGTTAAACAGAAAGTAAGGCCATTCTCACTCAGAGTTGCTCATTGACACCAGTTGCAATAATGCATCCGACGCTGGCGGCAATGGTGAACTCAATGCTGAGATCTGATTGGGCCCGGTCCAAGTTTCAGAGAACCAATCACTAGGACCAGCCACTTGGAAATGGAATCCGGCTCGAGTGGTCTATAACTGATCAGGCATCCTGTAAAACGTAGCAAAAATAACAACAAAATAATAATAGTAATCATACAAACAAATATATACAGACATAGGTGCAGGTAGGTACACTGTATAGGCTAAAGTATTGAGAAGTGCAAGCAATAGAGATTGCTAAGTGCAATCAATCAGAGCATCTCTGAATTAAAATCTATTGGTTAAGTACTGTCGTTTTTCCATCCAGTTTTAGTGTGCAGAAACACTGGAACCTTTACACTGCAGGGGCAGTAGGCTGGGATAGAGTCCAGTCACAGTCCAGCACTTTCTTTAGAGAGAAAAGAAATCTCAGAACTCGCACCACCAACACCAGTTGGCCCGAAACATAATCCTTACTCATGTTAGAACATAATGACATTAATGTACACCGTGGTTAAAAAAAAAAAACACAAAAACTCTTTTCACAAACATTGTCATGTTCCAACAAAAACAGTTTTTTTTTTTTTGTGGGGGTTAAAAGAAACTTGAAAGCTTGAACCTAGCACAAAGTTAACACACCAGTAAATCTTGGTATTAGAATGTATATTTTTCCAAGAATCAATACCTATATTTCTCAACACCTCAGAATCAGAGAGCCCACAGAACTCTTTATTATGGATGGCTTGCTGCGGCCAGCTTGCCACCCGTTATGCTAACACTGTAAATTGGAAAGGGGAGGGGACAAAGGTGTGGTGGGTAAACAACACAGAGCTCTGATTGGACAGAACCAACACCATCACCAGGAAGTGAGGTTACCACAATACAGCAAAATACCAGGGGATGGAGCTAAAGGGGGTGTGTTGGGTTTTGTAGCACCAAAGCAGCACACAATTGAATACAAACTGGACAGAAGTCTTTTCTACTTGGGCCCACAGGCACTAAGAGACAAGTGTGTTACGCAACGGGCAGCTGCCTGGCTCTGTGTGTCTGTGTGTGTATATGTGTACAGCTGATTATTTGTACATGCTTGAATGTGTTCGTGTAACTTGCGACACTGTGTATATGTGTGTGTAGTTTACAGTTTATTAGTAAATTTGTGTGTGTATTTGTGTCTGTATGTGTGTATCTGTGTGCATGTGTGTGCGTTTCTGTTTCTATCTGTGTGTGCGTGTATTTGTGTGTATGTATTTTTGTGTGTGTGTATGTGTGTGTATAAGCTGCAGGCATGCCCTATCCTACACCAGGCTCTGAAAATGGTGGCCATGTCAGAGACGGCTCTCGCTCACTGCTGGCCAGTAGGACGCTACAGAAACGGGCAGCAGTGTAACAGAGAAGGCACAAGGAAACGCCACGGTCCACCCACAGGAGACGCTCTCTCCTCCCCTGCCTCATCACAACGAGGTGGAGCCTGTCGTAACCACGGTAACGCCAGGGGCTAGAAACAGTAACGCACGCCACTGATGGACTCGCATTCAAAGCACCTTATCAAACACAGTCCCTTTCTAGCTTGTCCTGGGCTTGTCCTGGGCTGGTCCACTCTATCCATAGAAGCACCTCTCTCAGATATAGGCTTTCTTCCCCACCGACTGAAGGGAACGATTTACACACTCAGTCCGTCCATCGTTTAACATAAAACATAAGCAAAAATACAGGTCTGACTAAAGTGCTTATCAAATGACTGGGAGGGGAACATAAAGGGTTTGGGGCCTGATCACAGGAAGACTGATGGAAAAAGGGATAAAGAATGAGTGAGAGAGGGGGTCAGAAATACTGTCACTCAGAGTAACCAGGGCTCGGTGACCTCCGTCCTACTCACAAACACACACACATGGCGCGCGCGCACACACACCCACACGGCACACATCCCACCGTGCTGCAAAATAACCACGCACACATTACCGCTAAAGCGACTGTTTTAATACTGCGCACATCAAACACTGCCCCCTGACAACCCCTGTTATTCACACAATTAGACCTGTCCACCGATCTATACAACACGTAGCGCATGCTGCATGTCTGCACAGACACACTGTGGCCACTGACATGTGGACATACAGCTACACAAAGCCGGTTATTCTTAATATCTCCTCACTTAAAATGAAAAAGTATAGTTAAGCGTGATGACTGAGTTCTGCTCTCCGTTAACAAGCTCTTGTAGGAAACGGTGAGGTGAGAAATGCAAAAGAGTCACATTTTCAGAGCTGTCAGATGTGAAGAGCATCGCCAGCCATGTGAGAGACTGCAGCAGCACCTGGGAAACCAGAGCACTGTGATACACGTGCAGTAATACACTCTCACTCACACACACACACACACACACACACACACACACACACACACACACACAGCAATGCACACATCCACACATACATGTCCCCATATAAGACACACACTCATACTATCTCACACACAAACACACATACACTCACGCACGCACACATATACTCACACACACTCACATACTCATACCATCTCTCACACACACTCTCACTCACTCACTCACTCACTCACTCACTCACTCACTCACTCACTCACTCACTCACTCACTCACTCACTCACTCACTCACACACACACACACACACACACACACACACACACACACACACACACACACACACACACACACGCGCACGGTCGGTCAAACCACCCCCGGAACAGGGGGACTCTAAAAAAAGAGCACAGCACTATGTGACGGTGGTACGATGCGCTTTAACAGTCCCCGCAGCACCTGCCTTCAACTGGCACGGCTCCACACACACGGCACCTGACCTGAGGGCCCCAGCAGGATCCCATTACAGGCCAATTCCATCGGCCGAGACGCCGCTAACATGCTAACCTGCCTCCACTTAGGAGGAGCAGGGGAAAAGAGGAGCGCACCACACGCCTCCCTCTATCTCACTCAGGCACCTGGCTGCAGCCAGAGGGGAGGAATCTGCAAGCCAGAAATAGAAAAGGTGCTATAAAAAAATCTTTATCCCAACAGCACAGCTTTTTTAAAATTATTATTATGTTCCGGTAAAATCCCGGAACCTGTGAAAGTGCGCTGAAGAAAAATACTGTGATTTAATGACGGCTTTATCCGGCATCCTTACATGTCAAGGCTAAATGTTTCTAAGATCTATAAGTGCAGAAATCAGTTTTTTTTAATCACTTGGTCTAATACTGCCATTGGATCCATGTGTAACTCATAATATTACACCAGAACATCTTTTTTTCCACCTCTCACTTCTAAATTCAGCACAAAGAAACTACACTCTGGATCAGAATGATAATTATAATCGGTAGCAACAGCTAACAGGGGTATATATTCTCCAATCCAATCCAATAGCACAAAAAAGTCCACCTTATATCTTTGCCATGATTACCTATGATTCACAAGGTATACCCACAAATACCCTTTCCACCTGGATAAATTCAGTAGAAATTACATAGCTTTTTTTTGGTAGTTCATGTGGGTGAACTTGAACAGGATGATGTTTCAGGGGTGAACATATGCTAGACTGAGGAATAATACGGCCGGTAGGTACATGAAAAATACTGTGTGTCAGAAAACCATGCTCGTTCTCAGCCGCTGTCTCTTTAGAATTAGAATTTTTTTAAAAATCCTGAGCACCGTTAAGAGTCACAGCTGGAGGAAGCGAGGGCGAGATCCTGACAGCGCTGGGCAAGCCGGTCTACCCCCACCCCGCAGTTTTTACGCGCTAGCGCACTGCGGCGACAACACCGGAGGGCGCTCTCTCCCTCCAGACTCGCCAAAGACTCGTTCCCCCTCTCCCTTTCCTCTGAAGGAGGAAGGGAGGGAGGAGAGGAGAGAGGGAGGTGGATTCACATTGTGCTTTTAGTCAGAGGGGGAATCTTCACAGTTTGTTTTGGTATTGGGAGCTCAAAAAATACAAATATCAGGAACAACAGAAACTACGGGGATAAACAAATAAAAAACCAAGAGGAAATAAAGAAAAAAGAAGATTAGAGGGTACCAGAGCTTTAAAAAAGTGTATGACAGAAAAGCTGAACAGTTCCTGGATGGTATTTTTGCACCTCCCAGAGGCAGTATAAATATATATATTTTTTTATAAAAAGAGGGTCAGAATACAGGAGGTCGTGCTGCCCCCTTGTGGATTGGGGGTGTAAAGGCAGGCAGGCTGAGAGGGAGAGGTTTGCAAGTGTAAAGAACTGGAGGCGAGAGAACAGAGGTGGAGAAGCTACATCCCTAACACTATTACCCTGCCCCACGCCACCCTCCTCCACCCACCCACCCCACCCCTCTGCTACAGACAGTTCTGAGCTGCAGTGGACACTCAAATATGAAATGAGGCCCATTTGCTCCAGGGGTTTGAGCCATCGAGCTGTGCTAAGATGATTTGCCTCTGCTGGTATGGCTGTGTGGTCTCCTACTGTATGTCGTGGACCTCCTCCCTCAGTCTGCAGCCACCCTACCCCCCTCTCTCTCTCTCTTGGCGGTGAGCACCACCTCTGGCCCCTTTATTTTAACAGTCTTAACAGCAGGAACTCAAGTCCTCAGACGGGACCCCAGCGAGGCCTCGCAGTGGAGTGGGGGAGCCTGAGGACTCACTGTCAAAACAAAAAGAATAAATGAAGCTATAAAATGCAGGAGGAGGAAATTAAAAATGAAAAAGGTCTTTACTAGCGGCAGTGGAGGTTGGAGACAGACACCAAAATCTGGTCTCTGATTTTTTAGTTTTTTTTTTGGAATTCCTGCTGCCATTTATTGATATTTTTTGTTGTTCTTTTTTTAAGGTAATTTGTGTCATTAGTTTTCCTTGCACATACCTTACCAGTTAAGGGCTCACGGCAAAAATAAAAGCACAACGGCACCGTCACACCGTCAGCCCTTCTTTCTACCGCCAGCTTCCGCCAAACAGTTCTTCAATAAGGAGAGCAAAACCAGTCCAGTTCTGCGGCGTGCGAGCAGACGGGGTGTCATAGAATCTTCGTTCCTTCGTAACTCCACCCTCCGTCACTTAATCGTGCGGCGCCCTTGTTAGTAAGCAGCAGCAAGCTCAAATGGATGCCTGCTGCCCTCTGGGCGCGGGTGGTGACTCAAGACAGTCCCCAGGGACTTTAGGGATCGCAGGACAAAGGTCAGGGGGCAGGTCAACCGCATCACGCCTTGTTGCGGGCACTGAGGTGAGGTGAGGCTCACAGTGGGGTGGGGTGTGGGGTGGGGGGTGGGGGGTGGGGGGGCGGGGGGGGGGGGGTTTGGGGAGTGGCTTGTTTGAGGGTTGGGGGCGGAGCCTCAGGAGATGTGGGAGGTGGGGGAGGAGGCGTGTCTCCAGAAGCACCAGCCTCTCTTGGTGTTTTGTTTACGCAGGATCTCTTCCTCTCTCTCCCGCTCCTTCTGGGAGCGCAGGTAGCGGTCCTCCTCCTTCAGGAACCAGACCGGCGGCCAGCGCTGCTTCTCAAAGTGCTTCTGGTTCTCTGTCAGGAGGAAAAGATGGAGTAAAGTGTATTTTGACTTTTTACTTAGATGTTACAATCTGTTACTTTTGTCCTACAATGTCATTACCGATAACCTGATACAATATTAAGGAAAACTAACAAACCAAACTGAGCTGTAAGAAAAAAAGTGCAAAATAAAAGTGACAAATACACACAATATAGGTCATAGTTCAGGGGAGAAAGAGATATTTATACAGAGAGAGAAGCAAAAGAAGGGAAGAGAGAAATAGACTTGAGAAGAAAAGTCATGAAAGAGAGAGGTTAAAGTGAAAACAAGGAAAAGAGGAAGTGAAGTGAAAGAGATGATGAAGAAGAGAGAGAAAACAGAGTGAGAAAAGGTATAATGTTGTGAGAAAAAAAAATCCATTGATTGAGAATGAAAAAAAAACACTAAACCTGCCATTTCCTAGAACATCAGAGAGAGACCACTGGGAATGAAGTGGGAAAAACAGCCCATGAAACAGTGAGCCAAATCCAGGCCAAAACATGGGGAAAGTGGGTCAGAGTTACTGGGGGGCGGAGCTTGATTGGGGGGAGGGGTTGGGGGCGGAGCTTGAGTGGGGGTAGGGGTACCTGGGGACATGGCCTTCATGTCTTTGGGGAACTTGCGGCACACGCTGTTGTAGTTGGTGCAGATGTGGTGCAGGCACCATGCAGAGAGCTGCCTGGCATTGTGAAACTGCAGAGAAACGGAACATGGTCTCACTTCAATAATTTATACAAAATGCTATTTATAGGCGATGTTGCCAGAAGTGCCATTTCACTTCAGAGAGGCTGGTCTTGGTAGGTCTATGACTCATACATGTAGTTAAGTCTGAGCACGCTATTGCCAAATTGCTAACAGCTATCTCACCTGAGCCATCTCAAGGTAGGCAAGCACCTGTCCATCGATGTCTGTGCCCTTGACAGCGGACTGTAGCAGTTCATCCACAGCGTGCTGCTCTGTGAGGGACAGAAGAACGGACAGACAGCGGTCACCAGCTGCTCCGCTCGTCAGCTATGCAAGCATCAGTCTTCCCAAAAACAAGCGAGGTGCACACAAACACTGATTTACTCAAGGACTTAAGCGGTCTGTCCTATGTTTGGTAATTAGCGCATTGCATTTAAACGTACCCTCCGTAAAAAAACAAATGACCCGTGATTAAGTAAGTCTTCACATGAGGGGAGCATGACCCTCTGTGCTCACTGCTGCTCCCTGGAGGCCTGCACTACCCCCTGCGCTCACCTGTGAGGGCGACGAGGCGGGGCAGACAGAGGCGGTTGGCCAGGACTATGAGCTCTATGGGCTGCAGTTCAGGGCAGGGGGTGAGCAGGCCACAGTACAGGTACTCCAGCACCGCCCGCATGCAGGCACTACTGGTGCTGGGGATGGGCACCTGCAGAGAGAAAGAGAGAGAGATGAGCAATGTAGAGGGAGAGAAAAATGGAGAGAAGGACAGGGTGAGAGCAGATGAGGGAATTAGAGAGAATAAGACAGAGGGAGAGGGGGATGAAGAGAAGGTAGGAGGGAAAGAGAGACTTTGTCTTTGAAAGGCTCTTTACATTCCAGTGTTCAAGAAAGAGCATACATCAAATGGAACACAAAGAAAGGGGAAAAAATCCACAGCCAACTATAAATAAGACACCACAAAACAACATTACAGCTCATAAACCAGCGGAGACAGGGAGGGAGGGAGGGAGAGATAGCGATAGAGATAGCGACAGTCAGGACACAGTCTCGCCGATATAAACATCTTTATGGTGTTACTATTTATGAAAACTGTCATAAACATGATGTTATGCTCTGCCGTATGAGATAAGCTCCAGTTGTTTTTGCAGGTGTTGGGGAAACTTTATTGTTTGTCACATTCAAGGGTTTAAGGGAACGATCAACTCCAAAGATACTCTGTACTCTTTTACTGTATGTCATGTGTATTTGAGCAAAGCATAGGCAGATAGATGTGGAAAATGTTATTTAAAATCTGTCAATTCACAAAACGGAAATTTTTCATTTAAAAACATTTTTCATTTAAAAACATTTTTCATTTAATTCATTTCAGTTCGATTCATTTTCCGAACTGAATGAACTTGCAGGGATCAGGTGCGGCCCAAGCTCTGGTAAGTACACTTCAGTAAGTAAACAAGTCAACACATCCCAAGAAAGGCGAAGAAAAGCACCAAAGAAGTGATATTAAGTTTGTGTGGTAAAGAAAAAATAATGAAACCCAAACAAAGGCAATGAGAGAACAGTGTGGAGTGACCCCATAGGAAGACCCCACACCGCATCCCACAATCTCCCTGTGCTCTTATAGAGAGGGGGTTCTTCCTTTTAATCTCAACCCCTCTCTCTATTTCACACCCTCCTCTCTTTCACACACATTTGCTCGCTCTCTCGCTCGCCAGGTTTATTTTTGGTCGTCTCTCGTGTCTGTTTCCTCTGGAGTTTTCACACTCCAGTCCCCGTCGTCTCTAATGTGCTGCGGCGGAACAGGCCCGGGCGGCCGAATCGAACGCTCGGGAAGTTACGTGTTACCCTGGGCACCCAGCGCCCACAGCTCTCAGGCCTGTGTAACTCCAACCGCCACGTCCCGTTTTCAGCACTCTGCACCTCTACCTCTGAGCCATGGGACCTGGTCCCAGTTTTGGGCAAGACTGCGGGTTGGTCGGTTGTAGCGTTAAAATCACAGAGAAATGTAAAGGAACTGAACTAATCTGGGTCGCATCGGGGAAGAGTGGAAATTAACAGAATGGTCCTGTGCTCTAATGCAGTGTATTTCCCCCCCAAAAACCACCAAAAAAAAAAAGTGTGGAACATACAGTAAGTGTGCTTATAATTGTGAAATATAAGTGTGCTTATAAGTGTGGAATATAAGTGTGCTTATAAGTGTGGAATATAAGTGTGCCTATAAGTGTGGAATATAAGTGTGGAATATAAGTGTGCCTATAAGTGTGGAATATAAGTGTGCTTATAAGTGTGGAATATAAGTGTGCCTATAAGTGTGGAATATAAGTGTGCTTATAAGTGTGGAATATAAGTGTGCTTATAAGTGTGGAATATAAGTGTGGAATATAAGTGTGCCTATAAGTGTGGAATATAAGTGTGCTTATAAGTGTGGAATATAAGTGTGCCTATAAGTGTGGAATATAAGTGTGCTTATAAGTGTGGAATATAAGTGTGCCTATAAGTGTGGAATATAAGTGTGCTTATAAGTGTGGAATATAAGTGTGCTTATAAGTGTGGAATATAAGTGTGGAATATAAGTGTGCCTATAAGTGTGCCTATAAGTATGGAATATAAGTGTAACCCTCATTACCGCAATGGACATTACCTCCCTCCCCAACCAACTAATTAACTTGTTACTTAATACACCGTTTTATCACTTGCTTTATTTATCTACTAAATTGTTTTTAAGACACTTTGTTGTTGCTGTTGTTATTGCACAAGTTTGAGAGTGAGATAAGGGAACAAAGATTGCCACTGCCATGTACCTCACGTGAATGTGACCAATAAAGATGAATTCGACTTTGACAATCTGAGATCTGACAGAGCCAGGACAAACGGTACCTGTACCTGGGTTTATACTGTATAACATACCACACCAAGAAAGTGTGTTAAAATTCCTTCAGCTAGACAGGTGAAGCCTTAACCATGTTTGTAATGCAAATGTTTAACCGCAAGTGCCATGGAAAGGATGAACACTCCAAGACTCCAACAGTGCTAGTGCTGCATTAGCATAGCGCTGTCAGCACAGAAAACAGAGAAAATGAGGTGAGTTTCCACAGCTTGCTAACTGCCAACAGCCTAGCTGGTTATACCAGGAAGGCTTCATGCAGTCCCTGTGCACTGGAGGAGAGTCCATCAGCGACTTCTGAAGAAACGAGGGAAGTGCATCTGCTCTTAGGGTTTCTTTCACTCACAAATCAGCCCACTAAACCAAGCCCAACAAGGGCGGGGTAACCATAGTAACCATAGTACACAACGTGGCATATCAAGCGCTGCACTAGCCAACAAATATTATCCCTTCCCCTTTGTCCCGTAGACAGGTTTCAACATCCAAATCCTCCCGTACATAAACAGTACATTTATCCTGCTCGCAGACAGACAAGCTAAGCAAACAGACAAAGACGCATGCAGGCAGCTCACATAATCTCCCTCTGGTGGCTGCAGAGGTAACAACTTTTAATACGGAGCGCTTGGAATGCAAATAAGGATGTGAAAAATTTACACCAACTTCCCGTTTTCTACCAGTGAGCGAGCGGAGTGGAACCCACACCGAGGTGAAAGTATTGTGAGAAAAACAAAAGCTAATTTAACGAGCGAAAGAACAGAATAACTTAAGACAGCAGATGAGAACGATTTTATGAGAACTCTGAACACTGAACACTAAAGGCTGGAATACTATGCACTTTGTAATTCAGATACACTATCCTTCACAAACTAACTTGACAGAGTTCATAGGTTTCTTGTTACAATAGAAAATTATAACAATACAGGGTTTGATTGGCTGATATATATCAAATTACATGAACTCAGCCTCTTACTAATATACACAGACTGCTTTTCCCTTTATTTAAACTAGCTCTGTTTATCATTTAATTAGTACATTGACAAACTATATCTGTTGTTTCTCTAATGTGTATGTAATTCATTACTGAATTTGTTTCCTTTTGGTCCCATTTAAAACGTAAATACTGCTGACCACGGGCCAACCCAGACATGAACAGGGCCTTTGATGGATTGTGTTTAATAAACTGGAACATAGAGACAGGGTCACGTAAAGGTTTCGAAGATGTGAATGCTTGCCAGACCGCCAGCAGCCTCCGTTTGGATTTCACATCGCCGTGACGAACTCGACGGACCTCGGCGACGGGGCTGCGAACGGCAGGCGATGACGGGTCGTCTGGCGGACACCCGAGAAGCCCGCTGAGTGACAGCCCCGCGCCGTGGGCCCGGAGAGCCGCCGAAGCGACTCGTCACTCCGGCCGCAACTCGTGGAAAAAAAGCCCTCCGCTTCACGCAAAACTGTTCCCTCTGGCCTGACTTGCTCGCCACCCAGCCTGACAGCGGAAGACCTGGCGACGTAGCTGTGAACGTGCCGCTAGCCCGGCGTCCTGTTTCTGAACCCCAGGTCTGGATTCTGCCAGCGCAGAAATGGAGCTGCCTGGGGCCTGTAATCCTGCACTCACAGATCCGGTTCTCCCCTCAGCCTACTTCCTCTCATCCAGAGTGGGATATCGGGAGGGGGGGTCATGGTATGCGGAGGCCCTCCTCCAAGTTGTCCATCTAGAATTCGGAAGGCGAGGTGACAGCTCTCTCTAAACACAGTCTGTGTATAAAGGAATGCCGGCGGGAATCTGGAGACATTAGGTCCCGCGTCCGCAGCCCACAGTGTCAAGTGCCCTGTATAATCGGAGCAGCTCCAGCCCAACACCCCGCCCGCAACAATGGCTCCCCCCTCTACCCCAAAAAACCCTCACATGGCTGTGTGACTGCATGGCCACTTTCTCTAATAAACACACCACAGGCACAGTTAATACGTAAACAACAACATCACAGAGAGGCACTGCCTGTTTAATTTACAATGTCAGCTGTTTAAATGACGTAATGAATCTATGCTTTAGAGACAAAGGAACAGAGCCTTAACAAAAGCTGCTTACAGCAAGGCGTAGTGGATGAGGTGCGAGCTCGTTCAGCGGCAGCACAGCCGAATGCTTCAGCGGACTGAGGCGGAAGCCGACTTCCTGTTCCCATAAGGGTGGTGAGCAATGCGGCCTCGCGTCACAACTGCACCGCAGCTGCTTTTCTTCTACCGCGCGCTAACCTTTCCTAAGCTGTGCAGCATGCTAACCTTTCCTAAGCTGTGCAGCACGCTAACCTTTCCTAAGGTGTGCAGCACGCTAACCTTTCCTAAGCTGTGCAGCGCGCTAACCTTTCCTAAGCTGTGCAGCATGCTAACCTTTCCTAAGCTGTGCAGCACGCTAACCTTTCCTAAGGTGTGCAGCACGCTAACCTTTCCTAAGCTGTGCAGCACGCTAACCTTTCCTAAGCTGTGCAGCGCGCTAACCTTTCCTAAGCTGTGCAGCACGCTAACCTTTCCTAAGCTGTGCAGCACGCTAACCTTTCCTAAGCTGTGCAGCACGCTAACCTTTCCTAAGCTGTGCAGCGCGCTAACCTTTCCTAAGCTGTGCAGCACGCTAACCTTTCCTAAACTGTGCAGCGCGCTAACCTTTCCTAAGCTGTGCAGCACGCTAACCTTTCCTAAGCTGTGCAGCACGCTAAACTTTCCTAAGCTGTGCAGCGCGCTAACCTTTCCTAAGCTGTGCAGCGCGCTAACCTTTCCTAAGCTGTGCAGCGCGCTAACTGAGGTATTTACTTTACAAGCTGTAAGAAGTGCCGTGCCAATGCAGAGGCTGAAGAGTGGCCGACCTTTAAGATGACAAACTAAGGCACTGCGCTCGACAAAACCACACAGCCTTGTGTTTCAATGCATCTTCAATTCTGAAACCTCTGTAAACCGCAGAGCCAAAGATATTATCAAAATGTAATGATGTATATTTTAGAAATACTGATGTTATGAAAGTACAGAGTAAGATGAGGCCCCGCAGATCCCGGTGGTCATGCTCTTCCTCCACCCATGTAAGCCACTGTCCTGTGCCCCGGGATCGAGGCCTACAAAACGCTCAGTCCTTTTCCCCAAGCAGACCAGCTATCGCATCACCAGGATTTTTCTACCCATGAAAGCAATTCTGTGGATAGGGGACTGGTCGGTTTCATTGGTTGTTTGTTTTAGTATCTGAGCACATTCCTCCTGGACTCTCCTTCATCTTGGCCCTGGTGAGATGTTTAAATCTATTTAAGAATATTTAAGGTTATTAAAGATCATCTGCGTCGGTCAGTGGGGAAGGAGGGGATCTGGGTCCTGTGGGTGGCCTGCCCCCTTACCTCCTCAATGTAGCTCTCCATGAAGGAACCGCGGAACATGGCGGCCATCCAATCGCAGCTGGAGATCAGCAGGGGCTTGTGGGCGGGGAGGTAGCCGTCGTCCAATCGGAACACCACATCTAAAACAACCGGGGGGAAAAAACACACATCTCGGCGTGTGTCACAGAGTCGCGGCTACAGAGGAGAAGACAAAGACAGACAGACAGACAGACAGACAGATAAATAAATCGACGGATAGACAGAGCACTATAAAACAGACTGAGGGAGTGAGGGAGCAGGAGGCACACAAGACTACTGAGAAACACACTGCTGCTCACAGACACATCCACGTTTCACACACACATTACAGACACATAAATCTGCTCTGGGAGAGATACAATACTGTTGCTTAAGGAGTTCATCAGTGCCAGAACACAATCACGCCTTCCTTACTACTTGACTTGTTTAAACTCGCTTTCAACACTGAAAGTTCTATTTCTGCTCAGTGCTGCACTTTATACAAGAATGTTTATCTAGTGGAAAAAACAGGCCTAGATCCAGAGATATGAGGTCTGAGGTTAGGCCTCTCATGGAAGCAATCCCACAATGCCCCTCTGCCCTGATCCTGCTGAAACATGAGCTGAAATATAAGAAAAAGTGACTCTACTAAAACTAGCCAAAACACATTACAATTCCAGATCTGCAAAAATACAGCTTGTCTCTCCAGCACCGCTTCTGCACAAATCTGCACACTGACCACTGTTGTTTTACAGTGACTTAATCCATGTTTTCTCACGTTTCTCTGCGGCACTCGCCATTCAAATGAGGGTTACAAGCTCAGGCGGCTCACCACAGAAGAAGCCGTCTTGGAACACTTTTGAGGAAGAGCCTGTAGTTTCGGTCCATTATACGCATGTAATTGTAAATATATACATTTCCCTCAAATCTACTGCATCAGAACAGACTGTGACCTGGGCGCTCTGGAGAGCAAAAACATGAATGCAAACTGGAGGCGAAGCAGCAACATCAGAACCTTGCAGCCACTACAGTAATGCAATAGACCCTCCCGCTCCCTTCCAAAGTGAGAGACACGGGGCAGGGAGCCAATGCTGAGAGACACAACAGACAAAAACGCACATTTACAGACAAACACTGGATATGAAACGCTGATGCAGAAATGTATTTTAAATAAACATGGCGCATGCTTTATCGGCACCAAACAGGATGTACAGCAGACAAGACAAAAAGGAAGTACGCAGGAGTGATAAGACGTGTACAGACTACGGCGGGATGAAACATTTCCCGACAGGAAATCCAGCGAGGCTGGACACTGAGAAATAAGTGGGTGGTCACATGACCTGACACACACACACACACACACACACACACACACACACACACATGCGGGAGGAGCCAGGGGGAACGATGGACAGCTGGACAGAGGCGACGCACCGCGCCGTACCAGCGAACATGCCCTTGCTCAGGCACTCCTTGATGCGGTTGGCCCGCCGCACGTGGAAGGCCTTGGTGATCTCCTGGTTCATGAAGCTCTCTCGGTTCAGCACGTTGGCCACCATCATGCGCAGGTCGAAGACCTCCAGGAGCTCCGCGATGGTGGCCACCTGCATCAGGTCGCCCCGGCCCTCGTCCAGGCTGCCCGTGTACAGGTACTGCAGCACCGCCTAGTGATTTGGAGGACATAGGGCTGGCGAATTACGTTCAAATTTATAATAAATTAACATGAAATCTACTGTCACCCACATTCTTTGTAAACATGAAAGACAAATTACAAATAATACATCAAAGCACATTGACAAAAAATATCATGTCTTAAATACAGGTGCATCCCTGACAGAATATAATAATGGAAGATAATACAGATTGGCAGAGGTCATTTTTCATGCCAGTAGGATAGAACAAAGATAAGCACTTCCTAACCTGGAAGGGTCCTTCTTCTATCAGGCAGTCCATGGATACCACAGTCATAAGCCTGGGCCGGCCGGTCACGGGGTCCTCCACATGCTCCAGGCACACGCTGAGGAAGCCCCGGCCCCACCCTGCAAGGGCCCGTCCAGCCCCTAGGGGCGCTGTCCAGCAGCGGCTGCTGGTGGGGAGGGCGTGGTCACTCCGTGAAGTCCTGAGGGTGCCCTGCTGGGGCAAGAGGGGCTGCCTGTGGCCCCGTGGCCTGCCCTCCCCATCCTTGTCAATGTCCAGGCTCTTAGTGCGCCCGGCCTGCTCCTTTGCCTCCCTCCGGCTCTGCTCCTCCTCCTCCTCGCTGCCCTCCCCCGCCTCGCCCCCCCAGTCGGCCCACCGCTCCCCGGCCGCGCCCAGGTCCATGGCGAAGAGGTCGTAGAACTTGGAGCAGGACGTGGCCAGGTACACCTTGTGGGCGAAGACGCGAGTGGCACCGCCCTCCAGGAGGAAGAGGACGTCGGCACACAGGAGCTGGCAGAAGAGCGAGTCGGGCCCCTCGCCGTCGATGGCGGGCGGGTCCGGGATGCCCACCACGGGCCGGGGCGGGCGCGGGGGCAGGAAGGGAGCCTGCAGCAGGGGTCGCTGCACCTTCTTCAGGTGGGACTTCCAGAACTGCAGGTGACGGCGGGAGATGAGCGCGGCGCGGATGGCGTTGTCGAACACGTCCTTCACGCCGAACTGCGCCACGATGCTGGTCTCGTAGTAGGGCATCCCCAGCTCCTTTGCGACCTCATGCCCTCGTTCTGGGGGCAAGATGTCTGTGGGTTTGATGGGCCTGTTGGTAGCAGATATGTGGGGGGAGGGCGGTTAAGAGGGTCAGTATTGCGTATGAGAGGAGTTTTGGCCAAATAGGCATGCCCTAAAGAGTGTGGCCCTGTGAAGCAGTGCGCTAGCTGAATACCCATATTCTGCTAGGTGGATCTCTCTTGCTAGTTAAAGCAAGGACGGGAAATAGTACTCCCAATACAGAGCAATTTCAGCCATTCCAGGTCTTACTGGCGGCTGGCTAATGCAAGCAGTAACCATTGAGGATGCTCACGAGCATTTAGTAAAACCTGGAATGGCTCAAACAGCCATGCATTAGGAGTGCTATTCCGCTTCCTGGTTTAACAATTTAAATTATGGTCATTAGGTTCAAATTAATAAAAATGGACATTACTAACTGGCTCTATCACTCGGTATATCATGCAACAGGTACAAGGGTATCTGCAGATGGGCTATGAGTGTAACAGGTACGAGGGTATCTGCAGTTGGGATATGAGTGTAACAGGTATGAGGGTATCTGCAGGTGGGATATGAGTGTAACAGGTATGAGGGTATCTGCAGGTGGGATATGAGTGTAACAGGTACGAGGGTATCTGCAGGTGGGATATGAGTGTAACAGGTAAGAGGGTATCTGCAGATGGGCTATGAGTGTAACAGGTACGAGGGTATCTGCAGGTGGGATATGAGTGTAACAGGTACGAGGGTATCTGCAGGTGGGATATGAGTGCAACAGGTACGAGGGTATCTGCAGATGGGCTATGAGTGTAACAGGTACGAGGGTATCTGCAGGTGGGATATGAGTGTAACAGGTATGAGGGTATCTGCAGGTGGGATATGAGTGTAACAGGTAAGAGGGTATCTGCAGTTGGGCTATGAGTGCAACAGGTACAAGGGTATCTGCAGGTGGGCTATGAGTGTAACAGGTACGAGGGTATCTGCAGGTGGGATATGAGTGTAACAGGTATGAGGGTATCTGCAGGTGGGCTATGAGTGTAACAGGTACGAGGGTATCTGCAGTTGGGCTATGAGTGTAACAGGTATGAGGGTATCTGCAGTTGGGCTATGAGTGTAACAGGTAAGAGGGTATCTGCAGTTGGGCTATGAGTGCAACAGGTACGAGGGTATCTGCAGGTGGGCTATGAGTGTAACAGGTACGAGGGTATCTGCAGGTGGGATATGAGTGTAACAGGTAAGAGGGTATCTGCAGTTGGGCTATGAGTGCAACAGGTAAGAGGGTATCTGCAGTTGGGCTATGAGTGCAACAGGTACGAGGGTATCTGCAGGTGGGCTATGAGTGTAACAGGTACGAGGGTATCTGCAGGTGGGCGAGCTCGTACTTTGCCAGGGGGCGTCGGGCACGATTGACTGCCTCCAGGTCGGCGTAGCGCAGGTCCAGCTGGCAGCCCACCAGGATTATGGGGGTGCGGGGGCAGAAGTGCTTGATCTCAGGGAACCACATGGTGAGCACATGGCGCAGCGAGTTGGGGTTGGCCAGAGAGAAGCACAGCACGACCACATCAGATCTGCCGGAGAGAGACAGAGAGAGATCGGGCTAAATGTACATACTCTGAAGGCAACTATAGAGGGAAACAATATGGCTCAAATCAAGACATGGAAACGGCAGAGGCTAAAAATATTAAATACTTTTCAAAAACAAGAAATCGGAACTCTAAAATATAAATTCTAAATATTCAACACTTTCATACACGGATCCTATTAAGAAATTGTCACACAAAAAAAGCTACTGACATTCAGGTGAGGCATCGTGAACACCACAATGGGCGGATCCACCAAATGCGTTGTCAATCACTGACCCTAACGGACCAACCAAAAGCCTTCATACTCAACAGCGGAACAAAACGACGAACAAAGCAGCGAGTCCCCGATGGCGCGCGATAGCTCCGCCCATCAGGGGTGGAAAAACTTAAATGGTGCCAAGGCTATTTTTATCAGGAAACTAAATAAGACGTATGTGAGAATGGCCCGAGCCGCCTATAAGCATTGTGAGACTGGACAGACAGTGACATCAGACACCCTGTAGCATGGGCTGATGGCCTGGGCTGGCTACAGACGGCAGGGCTTTATGGAGCCCTTCAGTTATGTAAAGTGATAGGCAGCTGACTGCGCCTGGCCACAAGGGAAATCTATTAATAGAGTGCAGTACATAGCGCACACAACATCTCTCACATACACTGCATACCGCGATACCTACACGCACAGGCAGGGACACACGCGAGCACGCACGCGCATGGAGACGGACAGGCATGCACGCGGACACGCACAGCTAAGTTGCACAGAGAAGCCATCGCATGTGGTCAGCAGGGGATTACATCACAGCCTTATTCATTTACAAACTGGCAAGTAGGCGACCGGGAAAACACATTAGCACTCTGTCAAGAGCTCATTACCATAGCTAAGGATACGTTTTAACACACATTACTGTGTGCGTGTGCAGTAATGTATGTGTGTGTGGGGGGACACACACGCACAACTGCCAGGGGGCATGTCAATGTCCATATCCATTGGAGTGTGTGTGTGTGTGTGTGTGTGTTCTTAAATAAATAACAAATGTCTTAACTTGTGTGCAAACCCAAACCGCAAAGGTCAAGGCCCTGTATGTTATGTAATGTCTTGGCCTGTGCTTTCTGTTCTTAAGACATGTAGAACATGGCTGAGATCAAACTCCTGACTAATTTACTTTACAGTACACAGTCTTGGAAAGATCTTAAAGAAACAGGTCTGGCTTCTCCTGTGTTACTGCAGGTCAAGTTAATGACAGACTCGCACTTGTTTTTCCGAACATTCCAAACCCCCTCCCCCTCCCCCTCCCATCCCAAATGTGATTTTCTAAGCAAATGCAGTAACAATACCTTTTTCTCCCATTGAATTTTTTATTTTGATTTCAACAATTTAATTTTTGTACTTCAACTTACTTTTATTACACGTTATTTTTATTTGTCTGTTGCATTTGCTGTATCATTGTTTTCGACACTTTCATCCCAGAAATTATTTATTGGAGATCTGATAGCTAAGCAAATGCCATTAGCCTGATATGAGCTGATTGAGTGAGCGGCGCTATCAGTGTTTTGTGGACAGGCAGATTGCGTAAGGCTAAATTGGGAGGCGTGAGTTAATACTGCTGCAGTTCAACCGCGGCTGTGCTTAATAAATGACCATGTACTTCGTGCCCATCAGACAATATGGCGGTCGCAAAAATGGCTCCGACAGGACGAGGCCAGTGGTGCCCAACCCTGTTCCTGGCGATCTACCGTCCTGTAGGCTTTCATTTCAACGTTAATTTGGCACACCTGATTCTACTAATGAGCAGATCAACGAGATCTCTAGCTGTTGAATGAGGTGTGCTTTGTTAGCATTGGGGTGAAAACGTACAGGAAGGTAGATCACCAGGAACAGGGTTGGGGGGGACCACTGGCCTAGGGGGTTGCTGGTTCAAGTCAAGACATTGGCTGGAGTCACCCCAGTGCGGTCCTGAAAATCGAGGAGACTCTCGTTTGACACTGATGTCAGCTGGCACCCGACAATAACTCCGGGCAACACTAAACTATTCCTCCTGTCATCCGAGAGGAGTCGATACCGACGTCTCCGTGGCAACAAAACGGCGGCGATTATGGTGACGCTGTGACGCTTTGAGGGAACCCTAGACGGGTGCTCGAATGTGGCGGTGTGTGTTATCAGCTGCCTGTAAGGGGGGGACACAGTGGGGGGCGGCTGCCTGACCCCTGAACCCTAACTGGGTCACATGGCGACGGTGTGTAACCGTTACACAAATGCAGTACAATGCAGCATGACTGAGCACTCCCTCATTAGAGGGGCTACTAAGCCTTTCTAAATGGGTACTTACTGAGGGTGAGTGTGTGCGTGTGTGTGTCTGTTGGGGGATTATGGAGCACAATTTACCGAGTATCAGGGCAGTGAAAGACTCTCATTAAGATCAGCTGCAGGGGTGAGGGGGAGTGTAATGGACATTGTGATGAAGTGTGATAGACCCACTGTATGCATGTGTGTGTGTGTGTGTGTGTGTGTGTGTGTGTGTGTGTGTGTGTGTGTGTGTGTGTGTGTGTGTGTGTGTGTGTGTGTGTGTGTGTGTGTGTGAGATTACAGTAAAAGTGAGACAGCACTCTGGCTTAGAACTGCACCATCAATCTGCTTAGAGGGGACGGTCTCTGCTGTTTCACCATTTCTGTCAGATGAAAAATGGTGTCAATCCTAAAGTGGGTAATCCCAAACGTGCTACAAGCCGGCTATATAAAAAAAGGACTATAGGTGCTCAACAAAAGGACCAGCGAACTGAAAGAATACCTAACCCGGACCACTTTGCTAGGACTAACCCGAGATAAGGAAGACTGGAGCACACAGAGCTCAGAGCAAAAAAAAAAATTTAATAAGACTGACGTTTCGACGTCAACGACGTCTTCTTCAGAGTCAAACGGAAATACAGACAACGCACCAGGAGGTATATAAATACCCTCCCATCAATTACACATAGTAAGGTGCGCATGTGTGGGACTAATAGATCTCGTAATAGATACCACATACACAATGTTATATTCTTTAACAGGGTAGAGAGAAGACCGACAAATGTCATGGGTAAATAAACTGAATAATAACCTATTATGAGCATGGCATAAACAATATATAATGAAAATCAAATAGCCTATACACAAATTACAAAAAACATGAAAGATTCAGAGACTCATTTAACCCATTAGGTTCCACACTATTAAGTGTATGTATCCAGTACGCCTCTCTGCGGAGCAATTGCTTAATAATATCTCCGCCTCTGGATGACAAAGTGACTCTCTCAATACCCCAAAATTTTAGAGAAGAGACAGAACCATGATTGGCTTCAGCGTAATGTCGCGCAATCGCATAGTCCATATTCTTGGAGCGGATCGCAGTCTTATGTTCAGCAATTCTAAGTTTGACGGCTCTCTTAGTCTGACCGATGTAGATTTTGGAGCATATACATTTCAACATGTATATTACATGGGTAGTGTTGAAGTTAATGAAGGTGGTTATTTTGAATTCCTTGCCCGAACGTGGATGACGGGAAACTTTAATGTCATTAGAATTAGAGCAATGGACACAATGTCCACAGCGATAGAACCCTCTAGGGGGCGTAGGTAGCCAGGAGGGTTTTGTCTGCGGACTACTCACCATGCTATGAACCACCTTATCTTTTAAGTTATGTGGCCTTCTAAAGCACACTCGCGGAGGTTCGGAGGTAAATTTATTCAAAAGAGGGTCACTCTGGAGAATGGGCTAGTGTTTACGGACAATGTTTTTAACTCTTCCAGAGACCGGATTGAACTCAGTGGAAAAGCAAATACGAGGAGGGGTAGTACGCTTCGGCTTTTTACAGAGGAGGGACTTCCTATCAGTATGGCGGGCACGGTCAATGGCGGCGGTAACATCAACAATACTGTAGCCTCTCTGGAGAAATCTGCTACGCATCTGAAAGATGTTGCTCTCAAATTCTGCATCCGTGCTACAGTTGCGTCTCAAGCGCAAGAACTGTCCGATCGGTATATTACGTATCAGTTGACGGGGGTGATTGCTATCTGCTCTTAACAGAGTATTTCTGCTTAAGGGTTTACGGAAGATGGTAGATTCAAGTTTACCGTCATCACCTTTAAAAATAGTCAGGTCCAGAAAATTAATGGATCTCACGCCATGTTCCTCTGTAAAAGACAAATGACTGTCTCTAGAATTCACAAACCTCAAGAAATCCTCAAATTCATGTACAGCACCATCCCACACGAGCAGTATGTCATCAATATATCTACGCCACAAGGAGATTTTGGTGAGAAAGGGATTGGTGGAATTATGGATAAATTTCTCTTCCCAGTGACCCATGAACAGATTAGCATAATTCGGTGCAAAAGCTGCTCCCATTGCAGTACCCTGAGTCTGTAAATAATAACAGCCATTGTATTGGAAATAGTTCATAGTGAGTGCCATCACCGTAAGGGTGATAAGGAAACTTGAAGGGGGTAATAAGTCTTCCGGGCGTGTGGAGAGGTAGTATGACAGAGCCTCCAGACCTCCTTTATGGGGAATGTTGGTGTATAAACTCTGTACATCTAGCGACGCTAGAATAGTAGCTGGATTCACATGAACACCTTCAATAGCCCTAAGTAGATCAGACGTATCACCTATATACGAAGGCAGGGTAGGAACCAATTTCTTAATAAAGAAGTCAACATATCGTGAGAGAGGTTCTGTAAGGCTATCATTGCCTGACACTATAGGACGCAGTGGAGGATCAGATACAGACTTGTGAATTTTTGGGAGGCCATACAATATCGGGCATATGGGGTATGGTGTCAATCCTCTTTGCACTTAAACCCCCCCCCCCCAACCACCATCCCCCACCCCCACCCCAGGCCTCTGTTTCTCACTGGGTTTCTGACTTGAGCCAGAACTCACAGGCAAGTGCATAATCAGCACTTTTAGGTAGTTAGGACTGTCTGTCCTGCAGCGCCACTCTTGTAGTTACATCAGGGGGGCAGGAGGGAGCCAAGGGAAAGATTAGGTCACTAACAAAGCTCTGTCTGAACATGCCAACTTTCCAGAGTACTGGGGCCCTCTAACAGATTGAGTTCAACATTAACAATGCTGTTGTGTGTGTGTGTTTGTGTGTATAGTGTGTGTGTGTCTGTGTGCGCGTGTGGACGCGTGCGTGCGTTCTCCTGACCTGCCGTATGCAAAGCGCCGGTCTTTGTGATGATCGCCGAACGTGTCCCACAGCCGCAGGGAGACGCTGACCTCATCCACCACATCCCGCGACCTTTCCAGCACCTGTGCGCACACACACAACGGGCAAGTCACAGGGTCACGTCATCCGGCAACAAGACAATGGACAAAACACGGAACAACCCTATGGTGTTTGCACAGAGGGATATACACACATGATGAGTAAAGTGTGCATGTGCGTGTATGTGTATGTGCGCTGCGTGCGTATTCCCTGTGTTTGTGTCTAATATGTGTAGTGTTTGTGTAATGCATCTGTGTGTGTGTGTGTAATGTGTGTGCACAGCAGTGGCGGCTCCTGAGCTGAAAATTGAGGAGGCAGAAAACTTCCCCTTAAACTGATTATTGGTCTCAATCATTTTTCAATCAGTCTCCTTGATTAACAATAGTCTACATCAGCGTTTAATTCACAAATAACTCTTTGCCGTCAAATGTAGCCAGTTCTCCTCAATTAGGCTATTAGGAAAGTAATGAAATTCTTTTAACTTTCATCACAAAATTATGCACATTTTAATCAACATTACAATTGTGGATACATGTGCTCTTCGTTCTCCGCACTCTAATTCCGAAAATATTCATGGAAATTAAATGATCTTAAAGCTCAGCTTTTGTTAGATTATTTTTATTGCAGGTTGTGCTTTTTTCGTAAAGTGTACTTTTCCGTTTAATCTCCCTAACATGATGTGAAGAATGAAGCTGTGTCTTCACCTGAAAATTGATTATTTAGATCATTGGCACATTTAATCAAGGAAAATTATTGATTAATAATCAGTTTAAATTAATTTTCAGCTCAGGAGCCGCCACTGGTGCACAGTGTGTGTATAATGTGTGTGCGTAGAGTGTTTATAGTGTATATGATAGGTGTGGCTGGTATAGTATGTGTATATAGTATGTGTAAAGTGTGTATAGTGAGTGTGCATAGTGTACATGTTGGGTGTGTATTGTGTGGTATAATGTGTATGTTCCCTTACAAAAATATAGGCCTTCTGGCAAATTTGTGTGAAACCTTTGGCTCATATTTTCACATGAAAATTAGCTTTGTGGGAACTGCCAATCACTTCTGGCAAAGTTTTTAGTTCACCACGACTGGCAAACTGCCAGCCACTATTATTGGCACCCCTGGTAAAGATGAGTAAAAAGGGTTATAAAAAATTAACCATTTGGTGAATTAGCTTAATCTCACACTGAATGTGTATATAGTGTGTATATAGTATGTGTCTATAGTATGTGTATATAGTACATGTATATAGTGTGTGTATATAGTGTGTATAGTATGTGTCTATAGTGTGTGTGTATATAGTATGTGTCTATAGTATGTGTATATAGTGTGTATATAGTGTGTATAGTATCTGTCTATAGTGTGTTTATCGTATGTGTCTATAGTGTGTGTATAGTATGTGTCTATAGTGTGTGTATATAGTATGTGTGTATAGTGTGTGTGTGTATAGTATGTGTATATCGTTTGTGTATAGTATGTGTCTATAGTGTGTGTGTATAGTATGTCTATATAGTGTGTGTATATTATGTGTCTATAGTGTGTATTGAGTGCTCCCTGCCCTTCACCTCCTGGCACACGCGGTACTGGTCGATGGCCCAGACGGTTGGCACGTGGGTGGCTAGCAGCTGGTACTGTGTGAGGGTGGCATTGCAGGCGCGGGCGCATATCAGCCGCGTCTTCCCCACCGCATTGTCCCCAACAACCACGCACTTTATGGTCTCAACGTTCGGCCGCTCATAGTCTGTGTCTATATCCATGGAGAGAGCCCTGAGGAGGAGAGAGAGAGGAGCACAGGTCAGGACATGCACTGCACGCACGCGCACACGCGCACACACACACACACACACACACACACACACATAAAGGTCCAGAGTGAGGACATTGTGTCTCAGAGACAGTGGGTGGAGCCTCTCCGTAATTGGGATGGCTGGCCCCCAGCCCCTACCCCATGACCCCGCCCCCTGTCCTAGTGGCTCTGCGGCTCTGGGCGCGTAAAGCCAATCAGCCAGCCTGGGCTGGGAAATGAGACCGCAGGGCTATTTCTGTCTGAATGGAGAGCAGGAGAGCAGCCAAATCAATCGGCCACTTGGCTCACAGCCCTGCTCCTAATTCTCAATGGACTTTCACACAGGGGAGTGGAGGGGGCAGCCGGTATGCTGGGTTCGTAATGATGCTAGATTGCCTTTGGGAAACAGAAACCCTGTTCCGGAGGGTCGATGGAAGGTTTATTTTTAGAGGATCACGCACTATTCCCCATCTGTCAGAGGGGTTATAACATCCCATCCCAAGCCCAAAAACACAAAGGAGCGCACTGGCCGCTGCTCTCTAGGGTGAACAGTACCTTGACCTGAGGCGGCAAGGGAAAACATTAACCACCTGCCTCTGCCTGTCCTGCAATTCAATATCCCAGCCAAAATAACAACAACAAAAAAAAAAAACAGCATCGGCGCTCAGACAGGTGAGACGTGCAAAACGAGGGTCGGAAGAGTGAGCCGGTCTCCCTGACCGTACACCATGGATGTAAACAGCACTGGACGCATGGCGTTTGAGCCATTCAAGGTATTACTAGAAGCTTGTCAGTGTACTGACTGGAAGCCAGTCACCAGGGCTGCATTCGAATCCAATTTAACACACTCCCTTCCCTTGCTCACTTCCCTCGAGGGAGCTATCTTGTGACGCAATTTGCTACGTGCAGCAAGCAAACTCAAAAGGTGCTCTGCAGGGGAGGATTGACGAGAAACTGTTACGGCCACGTGTAATATAGTTTTTATTATTTGTCTTTTCTATTGGTTTTGGCCCTGTGTGTTTGGTTTCCCTGCTCAGTGCAGCTGATTGTAAAACAAAAACGGAACCGAACCGCCCTCGCAACATTTCAGAAGTGCAACACCATAGAGTTGAAATGTGACCGCCACATAGTTCTGTGGTGACCGCCCACTTTTTCCATGTGGAGCATTGCATTGTGGGATTCCCTCCTTGCTGGAAGCTTGCATTTTATACCCTTGGTGGAAGGGAGGATAAACGAGGGAGCATGGGAATATAATTACTCCTTCCCCTTTCTTAAATTTGATCCGATCACACTTGGTGTGGCTGCCATATTTCATCCTGGCATTTTGGGGATTCCCCCCTTGAAGCAAGGGAAGGGAACGACAGGAAGAAAGCATAAATTTTGGATCCAAACGCAGCCCAGGGCTTTGTCTGAATCAGAACACTTCCTTACTATTGAGTGTGCTTGTTGAGTACACTGGACGAGAAAGTAGTTAAGCACATTTTTTTCTAAATGTAGTATACTTAAAACCCCCAGATGATATACTCACTTCCGGGGTTTCGTTGAAGATATTCGGGAGAATACTTTTCAAGAAGAAAGCAAACATTTTGGTCGCATAAATATGATGGGCAGCTTCACTTTAAAAATGGAGACGCAGTTTCGCTGACGTTCTCCTTCAACAAAAATAACGTGAGCATGGTAGCGCAAGGGCAGGACGTCTTACGACACTTCCACAGTACGGTTGAAAATAGCATGGCGGATATTCTTTGCGAACTGCACGTCATGTACTAAACAGTGTGGAGTAAACAGTACACAGCTGGTAGTACACAATACACAGGATACAGGATGCAGTCAATAGGGCTCTGATTTAGACACAGTCCAGTAGGTAGTCCCTGCTCAGTGCAGCTGATTGTAAAACCCAGAATGGCTCATACATCGCTACAGATTGGGAGTGCCATTTGCATTCCTATAGACCAGACAAGTGCAACAGTGGAAGCTTCTAGCCAGCGCTAAAACACTTGTCTGAACTAATAACTAATAATCATGGTCAACTAAACACCAAACCAAACACACACGCTCTCAAAGCTGCCACTTTTTGATGGCTCTTTCTTGAGATGTTCAAACATGCTTCTACCATGCCTTTGAAAAGCCCAATTTCTTTTCTTTTATTTCAATAACATTTCCCCCCCAAATGCACGTCATGTCCTCAGACACAACCCTGGTATGATGTTCCAGAAACGCAGTGCCAAGACCTGATTACACTCATCTCTTCCCCACGAGATGGTCTGAGCAATGCAGGCAGGAAGATTACAGAATTTTCCCATCAAACCCTGGAGATGTAAGATTGATACAAATCCTTTTTATTCCACCGATGTGGACTCTGCGCCACTTCATCTCCCCGTCTAAAAACGGCACCCGTTCGCGGTACACACGAGCAGCCCGCTCAGCTCACCTCAGGGGGCCAGTCGCCGTCACCGTTACCTCGGCGATGAGTCACGCCACAGGGCAACCAGCCAATGATATTCCACCATACATCCCTTGATATTACAGTACTGAACTGCGGTCTTCAGGTTGCCACGAGCAAACGGCCCAGCCAGAGTCTGACTCCTGAGGAAGGGAAGGTGAGTTTGGCCATCGCAATACCTGCCCCTCTCTTTTAAAGGAACAGTGAGGCGGAGTCTCTCTCCACCGATGAGCGAACGTGCAGGTCTCAGAGAGCCAAAGATATGGCGGCCATAAAACTGGCCGCGCAGTCGGTCGTTATCAGCCCGTTATTTCCTTAATTGGCGGTAGACGTGTGAATGATTGTCGACCGTTGCTTACGCAAGCCTTCAAGAAGCCCAAATGCAAGCAGTTTTTGAAAATTGAGCGACTCTGAGCCTCATCAGTCCCAGTCCAATAAGGCGGGAATGTGCATCTTTCCGTCCAGTGGGGTTGACAGTTGGTCGGCCAGAGGTTCACCGCCAGTTTTAAAACACAGATTTATAACCGTGCCAACACTACCGCTGCGTTGGATCAGAATACCACACTAATGCGACCCTTCTTAAAGCCCTCAGCTGTTGCCTTCATTTCATTGGTGGATTCTCTGGCTCAAAATCACCTCTACTTTTCGGGGGGGGGGGGGGGTGACAGCAGGTAAAGCCCGGCTTGGTGCGGACAGAATGACAGGGTGGTGGGTTGGGTGAGGCAACAGAGTAGGTTGGGTGAGGGCAGAATGGAGGGGACTGAGGTAGGGTTAGCAGGGGTAACAGGGTGGGGGCAGGGTGGGTGCGGGTAACTGAGTGAGGGCAGGGAGGATGGGGTAACTAAGTGGGAGCAGGGAGGGTGGGGGTAATAGAGTGGAGGCAGGGGGCTGATAGTGTGGGGGCAGGGTAGGGGTAGTAGACAGAGGGTAACAGTGTGTAGTGGGCCCCTGATGAATGAACTCACACTGACCCTAGCCTGCATTAAGGCCCCCAGGCAGGTCTGAGGGGCTACGTGAATAATGAGCTCAGGGAGACACACACTCAGGCACAGGGGCTGTAACCTCAACACTGCAGCCAATTCCAGGCTGTAAAAAAGCCAGCAGTCAGACGGTGTCAGAGACTGTACACACACACACACACACACACACACACACACACACACACACACAGCTCAACTGGTCCAGGTAATACCATACCCCTCAGACTTCCTACTTACTGTCCTCACAGTACACACACACGCACACAAACATATAGGCATATATGCAATTATGCATTAATATCGACTCACGCAAACGCCTACTGACACACAAACACAGAAACATATACACACAATTCAGAACAGATCACGCAGCGGAACATGAGTAATTTCAGCAGGTGTACAGAGAGATGAGACTCCCACGTACACGCCGCCCTTCAGCACAGCGCTCTCAGACAGATGCTCAGTGAGAATATGCAGCCCCAACGCGCTCCATTCATAAAACCCAGCCTACTTTACAGCCATTGCAGTCCATTCAGCCGTGCAGCCATGGATCGGTACACCTGACAGACAGGCCACGCCCTCCATGCAGCCAGGGAAGAGGAGCCTGAGAACAGGGCATGAGGGGGTGGAGCCTGGGAACAGGACATGAGGGGGTGGAGCCTGGGAACAGGACATGAGGGGGCGGAGCCTGGGAACAAGACATGAGGGGGCGGAGCCTGGGAACAGGACATGAGGGGGCGGAGCCTGGGAACAGGACATAAGGGGGCGGAGCCTGGGAACAGGACATGAGGGGGTGGAGCCTGGGAACAGGACATGAGGCGGTGGAGCCTGGGAACAGGACATGAAGGGGTGGAGCCTGGGAACAGGACATGAGGGGGTGGAGCCTGGGAACAGGACATGAGGGGGTGGAGCCTGGGAACAGGACATGAGGGGGTGGAGCCTGGGAACAGGACATGAGGGGGTGGAGCCTGGGAACAGGACATGAGGCGGTGGAGCCTGGGAACAGGACATGAGGGGGTGGAGCCTGGGAACAGGACATGAGGGGGTGGAGCCTGGGAACAGGACATGAGGGGGTAGAGCCTGGGAACAGGGCATGCGGGGGTGGAGCCTGGGAACAGGGCATGACGGGGTGGAGCCTGGGAACAGGACATCAGGGGGTAGAGCCTGGGAACAGGACATGAGGGGGTGGAGCCTGGGAACAGGACATGAGGGGGTAGAGCCTGGGAACAGGGCATGCGGGGGTGGAGCCTGGGAACAGGGCATGACGGGGTGGAGCCTGGGAACAGGACATCAGGGGGTAGAGCCTGGGAACAGGACATGAGGGGGTGGAGCCTGGGAACAGGACATGAGGAGGTGGAGCCTGGGAACAGGGCATGAGGGGTAATTGATTTCGTTTTTGGTTTTATCACTTAGAAATTTGGAAGTTTGGAACTGGTTTAAACTAATTTTTATTTTTTTTTTATAAAAAAAAAACTGACATCAGCATCTCTTTAAATCTATGGCATAAAAGACAGGAAGCAAACTGGGAAAAAACTAAAAGTGTGTCATGTCACAACACTTTCCGTTCAATTATAAGAAAGCAAACAAAAATATCATTATCGCACAAGCCCCGCCCCCTGCCCCCAAACCACCCCTAAATCTCCATTATTGGTCTCTGTAAGACCGTCCCGCTTTCTGTCCTTGTCCGTCCCCTTCCTGCCTGTGAGGCATTGGACAGAGTGGAGACTGTGGGCACGCGTGTTTACTGACCCAGGTACCCTCCTGGCCGTATGATGGGAGGAGACCGGGAAGGGCTTGACACGGTACTTGTCGCCGCTGTATCAGAGCAGGTTGGCAACCTCCCGCCGGGAGGGCCCGGTTTAAATGGAGTCACCTACCAACCGGGAGCCCCTAATCTCTCTCACTCTCTCTCTCTCTGAGTTATGCAACTGCCCCAGTAGTGGCAGGAACAGGACCAGCTCAATCCTGCTGCTCTACATAATGAAAAATGCACTGCTCCCACACATGCACACACACACACACACACACACACACACACACACACACACACACAGACAGCATAACAGTGCATGTGTGCAGCGTGTGTGTGGGTGTGTGTGTGTGTGTGGGGAGGAGATCGGGAGAGACAGCAGGAGCCACAGGCGTAGAGGGGCTCAGACTGGTTACATAACTCGGTCTCCAGCCTGCCAGTAACCGGGAGAGCGCCAGCCCGGGATCAGGACGATCGGTGCCTCCTCCTCTTCCCTCTCCACCACCATCGCCATCACAACACCGCTAACGAGCTCATCACAGTGGATCAACAACAGCAGGGGGTCCGGGGCCCGCTTATCAGGTCACATGACCAGAGAGCATTCACTGCGTCTCTTACCCCATGTTCCCTGAGTCTCGGATTCTCTCGCTCAGTCAGACCTCCATCAGCTGATCCGGGTCTTATGAGGGAGGTCTATGGGTTTAGGCTATTCAGAGTGTGGGGGGATGGAAGAGAGGGTGTGCCAGGGGGGTCAGTTACGTCTCTATAACAGCTGCCTGTGCGACCACCAGAATGCTAGAACGCCGGCGGAATTCGCCTTGCGATGGACCGCTGAAGCTGAACCAGAGCCCAGAGAGGTCAGAGGGCATCCCGTTCAAAGCAACATCACATAAAACCTACTCACCCAGATTCCTCATACAGCCCCTCGGGCCCCAGTCTCCTCCAGGCAGTAGACCCCTCCCTCCCTCCGAGGTGCAGCAGTACCCCTCTCTCCCACCGTTGGAAAAAAGCCAAGATGAAGACAGAATTCCCCGCTCATCAACCCCTCCCACCCCCCGTCACCCCGCCAGGAGGGGGAAGGTTGGCCAGGTTCAGACAAAAAGCACCGTCCCTGTGGGGCTGGACACACATACATGAGCACACAGGAGTTCACAAGAGCAGAGAGAGTAGTGTTGCCTGGTCCGCAGTTTTCACGCCAAATTGGGCTATTTTGAAAGTCCAGTTGCGGGGTGCGGTTTTTTTGGGCTGGTTATAAAACACACCGCTAACGCGAAAAAGTGTTGGTTAGAGAAATATAATTCAGGCTATTAAATTAGAGAGAGAGAATTTTTCATTCTTTAATCACAATCAATCAATCAATCAATATTTATTTATATAGCGCATTTCACAAAAAGTTGTCACAATGCACTTCACAGCAAAACAGCAAAACCCAGCCTAAACTCCCCACAAGAGCAAGCCAAAGGCAACAGTGGCAAGGAAAAACTCCCTGGTGTAACTAGGAAGAAACCTTGGAAGGAACCAGACTCAATGGGGGAACCCATCCTCCTCTGGTCACACACTGCAACGTTATTGAACTGCATTATTAGTCAGAGATACGGTCGTGAACAGAGAGAAGGGAAAAAGGAATAGAGTTGTGTAGCATAAAGAGAGAGGGAGAAAGAATTTGAATTAAGAAAAAGTTGCTAGGAAGATGGAGCAGAGGGAGATTTTGAGGTGAGGAGTGAGGACACTGTGAAAGATGAGAAAATAAAGGTGTGCAGTTTCAGCTCCTGGTAGGGTCCACAGTAATAAAATAAAGTCTAAAGTGCATACTGAATTCAACTTTTGTTGTTGTTGTGAGCATAGTTTCTTTTAAAATAAAGTAACAACATTTAAAAATAGGCCTACTCAAACAATTTGCTGTTGAAACAAAAAAACCTAAAAAAAGGAGAGAAAATAAAGAATGTTCAAATATGATCTCTATACTTCAATTCAATGCTTCAATTTTTTACATTTGGGTTCGAAATCGATGTGCACTGTAAGCTTGTTTGCATTTTGTAGCAATGTTAACAGAAACCAATGGTCACAGCCAGTAGGTATATAGCTCTGGTTTCAGCTAGCCAGTATCAAACCCAAATATAAAAACTGAAGTATCCCTTTAAAACACCTAAATGGAACATAACTATATTTGGGCTAGTTTTAGGACATTTGGGGTGGGTTTTGAGCAGATTTTGGGCTGGAAATTTGAGCAGGACCTGGCAACCCTGAGAGAGAGAGACAGAGAGCACCTGACTCACAACACCTGAGGCTTTGTCTAAATAAGTGTTCCACTCCCCACGTAAACACCTGCGCGCGCTCATGCACACGCACACGCTCGTGGCCCCTGACACGTTAGCGCCACAGCGCCGCACACGCTCAGACGCCCTACGTGCCTTTATGCACGTTCAGCCAGGGGACAAAGTCCTTGTGTCTGCCTCACTTGTCTCTATCCTTCACCTGCATAAGGAGGTAACAGACCGTCAACAGACTCAGATAGCACCTGTAACTGAACCTCTGACCCTGGGTGATAAAGTCAAAGAAGGACAGCAGGAGGCTACATGTTCTCAGTCAGCCTTTTTTTACACTACACGACCTAGTACCGCTGACTGTGGCCTACACCGACTGCACAACAGCGGACGGGGCTGTGCCTCGCCATAAAAGATCTGTTGAGTCGAAATTAACATCTGTGAAAATGCACATTCATTTGGTCTTTATTCCGAGGCAAAGCTCGCTGGAGAGACGCACAAAAAAAAAAGCACGCGCACTGGATTCGCAGCGACCCTCCAGGGGGCCTGCCGACGCAGAGTCCTCAACCGCGCGGTCGTCGCGGTTCACCGAGTTCGTTTCGTCACAGTCGGGGGAGGCCGGACTCCTCGCCGCGGGGGAGCCGGCATGTCAGTCACCTGATGAAACTCAACTCGCCCGTCGCGCTGACCCGGCGGGGATCAGCGTTTCACAGCAAATGCCTGGACTGTGAGCGCACGTCTACATGCAGGTGCGTGTGAGCTCATCCATTTACTCACGTATTTGTGTGCTGTGTACAGTATATGGGTGCTTATGTGTGTGTGTGTGTGTGTGTGTGTGTGTGTGTGTGCGCGCATCTGCATGTTTGGCTGCGTGTATGTGTTTGTGTGAATGTGTGCGTTACGACGACATGCATGCAACGGCATGTTTGGCTGCGTGTGCATGCGTGCGCTTGTGTTTGCATGCGTCTGTGTGTGTGCATGCATCTGTATGTTTGGCTGTGTGCGCGTGTATGTGTGCTTTGTATGCACCCGCATGTTTGGCTATGTGGGGGTGTGCATGTGTCTGTGAACAACTCTAAAAGTTGCTTTAATAACAAAAAAGTTAAAAAAGTTAAATAAGTTTTTTAAAATACTTTAATTTTCTTATCTGTGCCTCCACATGCTGAAGGGTGGGGCTTCTCCTCAAGAGAAGAACAATCTGGTCATCTACTATACTGTAGTCTGTATGAGTAATGCTTTATCAGGATAATTATATTTCAACAACCCCCTTAAGCTCCACATTCTCATTGTGCCCATTGGCTTCTACTGTAGAGAAGCCAATGTGCTTCCTCAATCTTGGACAAAATAATACATACAGTAAATTACACTGAGCCAAATGTGCAAAGCTCTCCTGAATATGGGTTCACCGATGTCAGTAAAGTTCAAGTCAAGTGATAGCCTACTTCATTGTGCCATACGGGGAATGATGTTGATACCACTTGGCTGAGCCATGCCCACATACCCGCACCACCACAGAGTAGCCCTGACTGAGACACCATTGCATATTTAGTGAACCGACGCACACAGAAACACGCAAAGAAAATCAACTAAATAAATCGTGTGCCTGAACATTACATCGGTAGCAAAAACTGAAGCGGTATATTTTGCATGCATAACAACGACAAAACAGACAGCTGCAGACATTAACGTGGCTTTAAGAATGACTTGAATGTGTCTAGTCTTCGGTGGAAAAAGCAGCAGCAGTCACAGCGGAGCATGTGACTCATTTGCCTGCTAGACTGAAATTTATCCCTTACCTTCTGACTGTTCCAGAGCTGACCCACATGCCACACCGCCCAGCGTGCACCCCGCGCTCCCGTTACCCGGGCGCTGCAGCGAGGAGGAAACGGGGACTCTTCTGGGAACTTCTTTAGAGTGCTCCGCTGCAACTCGTGCGCTCTGTCACAAAGGCAGCATATTCGCTTCTCTGTAAAGCCCTTGCACCGAGCGATACTGAGAGATCTTGCAAGATCAGCCTGCTCCCGGCAGCTTCCGACTCTTGTTATCTATGTAAACTCGTGTGACTTGATACCTCTTCGGTCACAACTTCACATATATACATAGGCTGGTACTTTTGCGCGACAGGCGTACTCGCTCCTCGGTTGCTTTTTCTGTTTTTGTTTCTACAGCTGATTTTCCAACTGCCTTCCCCTTGCGCTGTACGTCACGGACTCCACCCCCCGGCCTGCTGTTCTGAGCGATAACCCCAAGAACAGCCAATCGAAGGCAGTAGTTGTCTTTTCCCTCCCGCCCCTCAGTTAAAAAGTTCCCGCCCTCTTAACGCACCAAGTTCCTTGGCCCCAGTGCAAGAGACGCGCGTGCATCCTCGTTGCTTCCGTTATGGGTTCCTGAGTTGAAAACAATGTTTCGGATTGTGGCGCATCACTTCGCCCACGCTCGGGAAAAAGCGACAATGGTGCACATAGACGATGAATAAGATGTCACACACCAGACATCACTAACATAATGCAGTTACTGTATGCAGAATGTAAATCTGTTCATTGATTTTTCGTTCTGAATGAACATATTTCGATGCCCATTAACAGAAACGAATACGCGAGCTCCCAATGTTTTCTGTTTTACCAACCCATTAACATTATTCAGGATCAGAACGATTGTAGCTAGCCTATATGCTTGCTAAATCGATATCGTTACGTGATTATCCGTGTTGTTTCTTTCCTTAATACTGTATTTAACCACACCCACCAATGCCACACGTCGTGTTCAGGTCTAAAGTATACCTAATTTATGTGAAATCTTAACACATTCGAGTAGCCTAATTCATCATACCGATAACACACTGTAAATGCAACGTAGCTACTCTGATGTCAGTAAATACCAGGAAAATAAACAGTGCTCTCTGAACATACTATATAGTACAGTATCAAGCTAGTATGTAGCCTACCCTAATACCCAACAGTACATGATGTTCCATTTAACGACTCGAAGACCGGGGATCAGCTTACAGCTGAAACCAATTTTCTCTGTCTTACGCGCATTAAAAATGTTTCGTTCTTTTCCGAGGACTCTTAAAAGGATTGCCCGCAGCTCAGAAAATCATGGAATGTAGAGCTTAGCCGGCGCAAGGAGAAAATCAACACTTGGCGTGATGGTGTGATTAAGAATCATTTCAAGACTTTTTTCCTTGCAAAAAGTTTATAATTGGGAGATGGCAACGCCTCACCCTTATGCAGCACAACAGTGTCATAACAACTAGCTTGATCTCTCTGAGCAATAAACTGCTTCGCTTTATGCATTGTTCATAAGGAATTTGTGTGAAGCATTAGTGCTCTTCTAGTCTGACTCTGAATCCCCGGCAGCACATTGGCCCGTGTCCACTGTCTGTGTAGCTTACTCATCTAACGCTTGCTGATTGAGGTTTCACAGTCAGACAATAGGAGCCTCTCTCTTTGGAGGCAGCAGGGTGGCAAATCTATTTCTAATTGAGCTATGTCCGTGTCTAGCATGCCCAAGCAGATACCAATGCCTTCCTTACACTTATGACAAAAGAAAATCTAGGGAACTGAAGATACCCCATTGTGCTCTCTCATCCAGAGATCTGACCGAACTGAAGAATGGCTAGCCTGACCTCTAGTGGTGGGTTTATGTATTGCAAAGATACAGGGGTGAAAAAAGGGCAAAAATGCCACCGACAGCCCCCCCCCCCCCCTTTGTTTTTTTGTTGTTGCAATAATCAAACTTTCTATACTAGGGATCTGCTTGGACTCCAGTGGTAAACCAAAAGCAAACTTCAAACTGAATTCAGTCTAAAAGTAAATTTTTTGATTTTCTAAAAAATTAAAAAACACACCTCTGAATAATTGTGAAAAAAATATCTCCTCCGCTCACAAGTAAAGACACCCCATATACTCCAAGACAGACAGACAAGCAGGTGTTCCCACACATTTTTGCGTTGAACACAGGCATTTCCACCCGGCGGTTTTTCTCCAGTCCTGCTGGGCGAGACAAGGGAGGAGAGCGCCAGTCACAGGCACGCGCCCTGAGAACGGGGCGCCCTCTGGTACCTCTGGCGAAAAACAGAAATAAAAAACAAAAAAGGCAGGGCTGAATAGCGACTCGGGTGAGCGGGTGTCCAGAGCTCAGGGGGCTTTGGATTTTATTTTTTTGGAACATATCCCAGGCTACATTTGCAGAAAGAGTTCCCTTTATACAGAGTCTCTATGTGAACCTCACCTCTGCACAACAAGTGTTTTTAAAGAATATGCTGGTTTCTACCACTAGGGGGTAAGGGCACTTAAAGTGCAACATGTTTTTTTTAATTAAATTCTCGCTGTGCAAAGTAATGCCTCCTACTCCTGTGTGCAAATCTCAGGCAGACCAATCAGGTGGATGAACAACAAGCTAACCCAGTGGCCTCTGTGTAAAAAGGAAGGGGATTGGCTATCTAAACTAAGCTGATCCCCTGAAAAGCAGGGTAATCTCTCTCCCCCAGAGGCATTGGCAGGCCACCCAGGTACCCAGGGATCGCCACCCAGGTGTATTACCCCAGGGTCTTCGTAGCATAGGCTCACATTCCACCCCTGCAGTGGACCAGACCAACCGCCCCAATCAGTACCACAAGCCCACCCCACTGCAACCACATGGTACTGCTGCACTAGTGGAAAAGCAGCATATTCCAGCCCATGGCAGAATATAAAATCCAAAGTGCAAGGAAT
>CM056376.1:38050945-38088445 GCA_029718625.1 Synaphobranchus kaupii
ATACACACCGCGTACGTACACACGCATTCATACACACCGTGTACGTACACACGCATTCATACACACCGTGTACGTACACACGCATTCATACACACCGTGTACGTACACACGCATCCATACACACCGCGTACGTACACACGCATCCATACACACCGCGTACGTACACACGCATTCATACACACCGTGTACGTACACACGCATCCATACACACCGCGTACGTACACACGCATTCATACACACCGTGTACGTACACACGCATCCATACACACCGTGTACGTACACACGCATCCCATACACACCGTGTACGTACACACGCATTCATACACACCGTGTACGTACACACGCATCCATACACACCGCGTACGTACACACGCATTCATACACACCGCGTACGTACACACGCATTCATACACACCGTGTACGTACACACGTATAAGATTGACACACTGCCGATCTAATAAGAGTGAAGAGTGTCGCAATGCTCAGCAAAGTTACAAATACACATACGAACCTGCAGAAGTAAGAAAAGTTACAGATTAACTTCTCTTTTAAACTTCACTGTAAATTTACATCTTATTTCTTTGTCTTCACTATACTATTACAGTTGTCCATAGCATCTCTACACCTGATTTTAGTACTAAGAAAACAAGTTAGGCTAATCTGAAATCCTTTTTTTGCTTTCCACCCTACTTTCCACCCGACACTAAAATCAATTCCAGAATGCATTGCTTCTCCAGCATAGTACGCTACAATTGCAAATAATGTGTGTGTTACTCGTCATTTAAAACGCCTCTTAACTAGTCCAAACGCAAAATTCTAACTTCAGAAATATAAACATTTCAACTAAAAGTTCACTGCTTGCATATTTCCTGTGCGTGCTTTAGATACTCATGTGACCTTCAGGGGGGAAAAAATGGCTTTGTCGCTGGGAGTTAGATGTGAAGCGCCCGTTCATCACTCACGCATTAGGGGGAGAACGTCGAGAGCTGACGTCAGGGCCTACATAAATCGCGGAAGGAAGGGGATACTTCTCCGTGAAACAGGTTCCTCACCTCAGAATACGCACATCGACATTCACAGGTATCCCATTCGTCTGTCAAGGGCACGGGCGAACAAGGCGGCGAGCTTTTCCTGGGTCTATTCGTCACCCGCTGCGTCATCTGCAATCCTAAAACTGCGAGCGACAAAAACCCCAGCGGGGCCCTAATGTGTAATGCTCATTTAAACAAAGTTTAGCCTAAATTTCTTGAAAGACTTGGACAGAAGAGTTTTTTTTTTATAGGCTGCAGAAACCTTAGAACTCGGAACGCTCGAACATTCCTAAAAAGAACAAGGAAGAGAATCCAGCCCACATGCTAAAATAAGTCTTAAATCTAATGTTGTGTGACCTAGTCTATTTTTTCCCGCTTCTATATTTCTATTTTGGGCATTTATTTATTTATTTTGTGCTTATCAGGGACAAGAGAAGTCGGTGGCACAAGCTGGTGATAATGAACACACAGCACCATTAGTTATGTTGAAGTTTTTTTTCCCCCTCAGCCTCAGAGAGTTGTCCCAGAGAGAGAGCGAGAGACCAAGTCGGAATGCACCACACAACGCCCGAGGCACCGTGTAAGAGGAACTAAACAAGCGCGTCCCACAGGGATTTCAAACTGCCCGCAGCTGCAAACGACCTAATACATACCTCACATGCTGCCTTTTTGATGATATAATTTGTTAATTTCACAGAAAAGAGAAAAAAAAATCCAATTATCAACACTTTGGCTAATAAATGCATGATCCCTAATCATGTCTCAAAATTTAGATCAAAAGTTTACCCTCCCCCACTTCTTTTTTTTTTTTTTCTTCTTCCTTTTCTTCTTGTGGTCTGAAGTCCCAAACAGCATTAGCATTAGCAGCTGGACCAGGAAAAAACCACACTCATTTCTTGTATTCCGTTGTGCGTTTGTCATCGTACATTATCAGCACATTTCATATTCTCCATCTGAAATTAGCCCATTTTTATTGCTATCTAGCTGAGCTATTTCCAAAGGTGTAAAGCACCATGTTGTTATTATTATTATTACTAATAATATTAAAGAGAGTTCTCTTTGCAGCTAGCTCAATAAACCAACCGCTAATATGCAAGCAAATAATTTTACAGGAGGCATACGGACCCATTGCTCTCCAAGACAAAAAAAAAGGGCCATTGATGAGATTCAAAACAATGACATTAGGACACCAAATACGACTGCGAAATAATGTTTTCGCCCCAACTGATCAATTTTTAATTTAGCCGGTCGGGGAGCGGGGTTCCAAGCCTTCCCTGGTAATTATTGCATTGTATTGACAGTTTCCATCCCTTGGGAGGCTATTTAAAAAAGTTTAACCCCAGAGCAAGTCGCTGTGTCTCTCCTCTTTGAAAGTGTTCCGAACGCATCGATTTTAACTGCAGGAAATCCTACAGCTTCTACCGAGAGATGTTTGCCCCTGCTCTGAGCCATGATTACAAGGCCACCTCAAGCTCCCATAGAAACCCCCGCCACCCCCTCCGCCTTCAACCCCCTTCAAAACATGCCCCCAAACCCCAGCAAAGCCTGCCATCCTCTTCAATAGCCAGATAAACACAGAAACCAGCCTCTGATCCCGAGATTCTCCTTGACTTCAACCAATATTTTATGGAGACAGAGAGGACTGTGATGCAGGGAGGATCAGGGCTCTGAGCTGAAGGAGGTGGGGATTTGTGGGAGAAAAGTAGGCGTGGGGGGGGGTGGGGGTTGAGGGGGGGGCGTGGGGGTCTGGAATACAGTACCACAAAGCAAAGGAGAGATGGCGATTTTGAAGAAGACATCAATCCCCCCCCCCCCCCCCCAGAAAAGAGCAACATGACAGAAATTAAAGAAGATTCCTGTGTTTGAGTTCGGCGTGTCCCATCCCCTCTTTCAGCCTTCCATTGAAATTCTGGGCAGACACAAACCCCAAGGCTTTTGACACACTTTTGAAACCAGCACACCCCCTCTTTCTCTCCAGCGAGTCTCCTGAGCCGCTCCTAACCGACTAACAAGAGCAGGGGAGCTGGTGGGGGGGGGGGGGGGGGGGGGGGGGCGGGGGCGTTGGGGTGCGAGTTGGAGGGGGTAAAAAAAATATGGATCTTATTTTTTATTAAAGACTTTATTTTTAATGAAATGCAGTTTCTCGGTTTCCTCATGGTGTTTCTCCCCCACCGAAAAAAATCATCCCCGGGGCACGAGGAGAGTTTGGCCAGGGGGACTGGGGTGCTAGGGGGACTGGGGTGCTAGGGGGACTGGGGTGCTAGGGGGCGGGGGGCACTGAGGGGTCTGGGGATGGGGAGCGAGTGGGGTGGGGGGGTGGGGTGGGGGGGTGCAGCTACACTGAAATGCAAACAGGGAAAAAGAAAGTAAAGCTGGAGGAGACTCAACAAGAGAGAGCGAGAGAGAGAGAGAGAGAGAGAGAGAGAGACTGATGACAGAGAGAGCGAGAGACAGAGAAAGAAAGACAGACAGACAGACAGACTGAAAGAGAGAGAGACAGACTGATGGCAGAGAGCGAGAAACAGAGAGAGAGAGAGACAGACTGAAAGAGAGAGAGAGACAGACTGACAACAGAGAAAGAGAGAGAGAAGGGGGGGGGGGGGGGGGGGGGAGAGAGCCACAGCAGACTTGCTGTATATTTATTGCTGCTGTCAGGAGCTCGTTTTCACTCATACTTCTCCAAAACCGCTGGGAACAGAGATCTCAACCAGCCGCTGGAGCGCGATCACCCTCTCCAGTCACGCCCGAGCGTGAGCCCGCCCCGCCCCGCCCGGCCCCGCCTCGCGCCGCGCAGCTCCGCCGTATTTCGGCTGGGTCAATGTCAAAGCAACGGCAAGCTAAAACAAGATGCTCAGAGCAAGCAATCAATCTGACGTAGGGAGAAAAAAAAAAAAAAACAGGTACCACCAAGGAGTCAGGGGGAGGAGGTGGTTGGGGGGGGGGGGGGGTGGATAGGGGCGCTTCAGTGTATGCTTAATTAGCTTCTGGCATGTTCTCCTTAATATTGCAGCATGAGCCAGCAGTTAATATCCACTGCCCTCAGACACCGGCGCAGTGTTTATGCACTCCGAGCGCTCAGCCGCGCCGAGAAAAAAACTCCGTAACATAATTGCAATCCAGGACACAGAATGGTTATCATCAGCACGGCTCACTTCCTCTCTCCTCTCCGCATTTCCCCCCGTCTCTCTCCGTCCATCTCTCCTTCCCTCTCTCTCTCCCTCTCCCTCTGTTGCTCTTTGCCTCTCACATTCCCTCCCTCTCCTGCTCTCTCTCTCTCTCAAATTCAGTCTTGACAGGGCCAGAAGGTAATGATGCAGCTGCCGTGGTGCAACAAGCAGACCTGTCTACTGTCAAGAATTGAAATCATGAAGGAATAAGCTGTCATTAACGGGCTCTCTCCCCACAGTGGAGCTGTCATCCCGCCGTTTCCCCTCGGCTGGCACGGGGGCTGGCGTCGGCTCCAGTCTGCTGTCAGTTTGCTGAGGTCTCTGGGATTTCAGCGAGTCCTGGCTCCCTGCCGCACCGAGCCGAGGAGCGGAGCGGTACCGCGATGGGGGGGGGGGGGGGTTTTTGTAGGGTTGGCGGGAGGTGGAGTGGGGGGGGGCGGTGTTTGGAGGGGGGCGCCAAAATAACCTTAAAAGAAATAATACGCATTAGCTTTGGCGAGAGGACGCGTCCCGTCCGCCGACTCGAACGCGGGAACTCTAAAAACGTCCGTGTCCGTCTGAGGGTTGTGGGGCCTGTCCGTTCAGCGAGAGCAGGCCCGCTCCAGGAAACCGTGGCATTCGTCACAGCTATTAGCGGTAGTGTTGCTGTGGCCATTCGCCTTTGACTTGCTTTTCGAAAATATTTATTTAATTACATTTGTCTTTTTTAGTTTTTGCAGGGTGGGGGGGGGGGGGGGGGCAGGTGGTTTTGGGCTCAGCGCCCCCGGACTGAACTCGCTGTAGAACCGCGGCTCGTCAGCTCTGATGATGGGCGTCAGGGGCCCGGTTAGTAATTGGGAAGAGCGCTTGGCTCCCTCCCTTTAGACATCAGAGGTGCCTCACACAGCTGATGCTTCAAAGATGATTTTGTGGAATTTATTTATTTATTTATTTATTTATTTATACTTACACGTTTTTTTTTTGTTTTTTTTCTCAAATTGAGACTTGGCGCGATTCCCCTCTGTCAGCGATTTAGCGGTGCGTGCTAAATGCATAACATCTGCCCCCCACCGTACAACCGGTCCGCTGATGGCTTTTTGGCCACTGGGCATCGACAGGTCAAATACGGAGATGCCGAATGAGTCCACAATCCACAGGGGAGAGGCAAGGTCTTGGTTCATCTTGCGCTTACGGAAAAAGTGTCACTGCTACAAGAACGCACTGCGCCCATCGAGGTGGCCCACAATAGCTTTAAATATAACGATGCGCAGCAGTTTTTGTTTCGAGTCAGTGGCGGCTTTGAGCTCATAACACGTACGTAACGTTTTATCGCCTTTCCCAGTCATATTGAAGGCCAAACGCAAGGAGAGAGGATCAAATTTAAGAGTAAATGCACGCATATGTGCGTGTCACATCAACTTCTGTGTCCCTTTCAGTGTTAGCCATCTACTACCCTTCTACATACTGGGCACACGTTAAAAAGACTTGGGCCAATGCCTTTCTTCCTGCATTAATCTCTGCAGTAAAATTATGCTCCATACTGTTAGCAACATGCTATGGCTAGTCTATGAGTCATGCAATGTTAGAGTAAATGCATCTACTATTAGGTCATTCATTGTATGTACCGTATTACCACTTCAATAAGTGCACCTTTCAGATTCCAAAATATTATCAGTGTGTCATCTATTATGGAGGCATTTACATTAGGCATTCCAATAAGTTCATACATACAAGGTTTAAACTTTCCGTATTACTCTTAATAAATGCCAGAATAGTATTTTGTCTTCTATTTATGGGCGGCATTTATTTGAAGTAATACGGTAAGTTTTAACATAGAGGGTTTAAACACTGGCGGCTGCTCTTTAACATTAAGCCGCGTACGTTCACTGCGCAATTCGCAGCGTAGGAAGTCTCGCCATTACGCTGCGGGCGAAAGGTGAGGCGCGAGCGTCACGTAGCGCCGCTCGAGAACGGAGAGGGGGGGTGAGCGGAGGAGAGGAAGAGGGGAACGCGACGAAACGGCCACATTCTGAAGCGCAGACACTTGATCTTTTGGCCCGCCGCCCACAAGCACACCCGAACGAGGAGAGATGAAAAGTCTCAGCACACCGCCTCTGGCTGTCATGCGCAGGCCCATCTCTCCCTCCCTCCGTCCCTCCTTCCCCTCCTTCCCTCCTTCCCTCCTTTCATCTCTCTCTCTCTCTCTCTCTCCATCACTCATTTTTCTTAATAATCGCACCGTCGTTCTAAATTTACCACAGGCCGTCGCTGGGCCTTGTGACCCAGGGCAGCTTCATCCAGCATGTGAGCGCCTCTCTTTGCAGCGAGAACACGAGGAGGTGACAACACGGAGCACGGTACAATGAGAAACGGGTCATCCGGCTCATCTAGGTCCGCCATTCACCTGCAGACGAGAGCCTGGATTTGAACGCCCTCAGACTCCCACAGATGTGTGATTCACCTTTAGCTAAATAAACAGTAATGAAAATGAGTTAAAAAGTGGGTATTGAAACATATTGATGAAACATCCTTCTGAACCAATCACATCAGGGATGCGGTAAATTGTGAGGTAGAAAAAAAACTAAAATAAAAAAAAACTGTCAAAAGTCAAGAACAGGAGGCTCTCTTCGAAACCGCAAGTAAGGCAACGGGGACCCGGTGTTGAGCTTCAATTGCGCTAACAGTACAGGCGTTCCTAATGTGTTTTAAAGATTGCGTTTCTTCTGTACGATGATAAATGGAGGACCCACAGGCCGCGCGCTATCCCGGCGCCCGGGCTGTCACCGGGATCCGCCAGGAAAGAAACTATCCTCCCCGTGTAATAAAAATCCAGCGGTGACGGCCCGCGCTTCCCCGTCTCCCCTCTTCGGCGAGGAGACTGACGGCCCGCCGCCGCCGCCGAGCGCTTTTATGAAATTCAGACGGAGGGCCGGGAGATCTCTAAGCCGATTTAAGCGGCGGCCGATGAAATTATTTAGGTTGCAATACTCCAGTTGACAAATGGCCATAAAGATGTGGATAAAAACAACTTCATAGGGCCTGTATGATATTACATTTTTATATATACAGTATATAATGTTAATAATATGCAACAACAATAATAATATACTGTATATAATGTAATCATATGATGATGTAATCTATACATCACAACAGGCAAATGTTGTGGACAACTGCTTCACATACAAGAGAAATTGTATTTCTACAGTTACAATACAACCGCAAAAGCAATAATGCTTTATGCTGAATAGCCTAAATACTGATGTGAGCCTGAAACCAGTCTATATCACTAAGCTTCTCATTTACCCAAATAGATGGGTGGGCTGCCTCGTACTGTGTCATTCAGCGGCTTGAATGAGCACTTTCACGCACATGTAGACACATAAACATACAAATGCCCACACACACAAACCCCCACACATGTGCATGAGTGCACACACAATCACATCACACAGACCCACATATGCGCACAAACACAAACTCCAATATAAACATAAATTCACATAACACACACACGCACGCACACGCGCACACACAGATATTCATTGATTACATCTGAAAAATCCTTTACAGTTGCCCACTGAAAATACTTACATATGCATACACAGCTCACATTACTGGGGTGGGTCCCGAGTCGTATTTTAAGAACTCACTGCATGAAGACAACTGGAGTTCTAGCAAGCTAGCTTTGGCATTTTGACATTAAACCTCATTTCGGATGATACAGCGGCAATGGCTCGTCAACCGAGTTTTTTATTTGTATTTGTTTGCACTGAAATCTTTTCATTGCTGCTAGGTATATGGAAAAAAATTAATAATTGGGGTCATTAAAAATCAAATTCACATTTTATTTTTTCCCGCCAATAATTCCCTTCTACCAATGGATAAATGGCCCCGCCTCACACACAAGCAGCAGGCTATGTGCGGGTACTGCTCCCGCATACTCCAAGAGGACTGTGGGTAACGGCGATGGTTTAACGACAGGGAAAGGCTGAATAAAAAGCGAGGCGGGTCTCTCTGGGGGAAGAGCCGCACACCCCTGTACAGTCCACACAGCTCCCTGACCTGCTGTTTTCCCGCTCTCCTCAGGAAACAACAACAACAACATCAACATCAACATCAACAGCCACTATAACCGCACACCCGCCGCACTCTCCTGGTAACCCAGTAACCGGGTCCAGCGGGAGCCCATTCTGGGAGGCTGTCCAAGTGTTTTTAATGGGAGGAATGGTAATAACCATGCATCCAGCAGCCTTGTGCTGCAGACCCCGGGCCAGACCCCGAGCTATGACAGAGTGGGGAGAGATCACAGCCTCTTACAACAGCCGGCATACGGCCCAGTCATGGGGGACACGCACGCACGCACGCACGCACGCACGCACACACACACACACGTGTATATACACACACACACACACACACAAACACACACACACACAGAGGTGCATGAGGATTCACACAAATGTACACACACACAAACACCTCTACACATATCAAACATCACACAGACGACCACAGTTAAACATATAACAAAAGGGCCCCAATTCTTTTAAACGTCAGGGATGTCTTACACCTTGTGACTACTCCGTGTCAATGCATGTCACAGCTGTCACACACACTCACACACATATTGACAAACACTCGCACAGTTACACACAATGACATCCGCACACATACAGAAACTCCCAAACTTGTCATACCAACAGGAGCGGGGAGAGAACAGCTCTAGACAGCTGCTAGTAAACTAGACAGGTGATTAAAAAAAAATCCAGGTGCCTTCACATGGAGCGCCAACAGTAGTACCCCCCCAAAACCATACAGTTAGCCTAATGCTATAGTGCCGCCATCAGCACAGCAGAGTGAGAGAACGAAAGAAAGAATGAGAGAGTGTGAGAGTATTTGAATTTGAGAGAAAGAGAGAGAGAGAGGGAGAGATAATGAGTGTGCATCAGTGTGGGAGCTTGTCAGGCCCCAGGTCAACGTCCCAGATCAGGCCAAATGACCCGTTCCCCACGCTCCACCTATCTGTCCTGCTGTGAGGTCACATTCTCAACCCCCCCCCCCCCCCCCACTTGGCTGAACAACAAATGTTTACATTTTTATTGCTCTTTATTTTTATCGTTCGCCGCACTGACACGCAGCGGTAACATGGTGAAGGATCACAGATTTTGGGGCCCCCGCTGTACCGGCGCCCCATTACCGCCGAACGGCGAGGGAGACGACGCGCGGCTGTCAGAGCCCGTCCGCCTCGAACCGTTCACTCTCCCTGAGCCTCGCCCCGTCAGGAGACTGCCAGGCATCGGGCGCTCCGTCTCCGCCCTGTCAGACGCAATTCGAGGGGATTCAAAAACCGCCCACAGACGGGAGCCGCTCTGCCGGGCGCAGGACATCAGGAAACCGCCGTCGCTGCCGAAAACTCTCGCCGAAGCGCTCGCTGCTGCCCACCCCCGACTGGCAAGTGACAAACAAGCTCCCAATCAGACAGGTGTCCCCCTGTTAGCGATGCTAAGGCCCACAGGTGGAGGGAGAGACCCTGCAGGGCGACACGCTCTCTAACAGCGCTAACGCTAACCAGCGCTGACATTTACATTACACTGTTTACCTGTTTAGAGGGTCGCGCATCCTGGGCCACTTCCCTCGTTTAGGCTCGTTATTCCACTGACATTATCCACTCAGACAGCTGGATACACTCTCTGAAGCAGTCCATGTAAACTGTAGCGCCAGGCCTGGATACACTCTCTGAAGCAGTCCATGTAAACTGTAGCGCCAGGCCTGGATACACTCTCTGAAGCAGTCCATGTAAACTGTAGCGCCAGGCCTGGATACACTCTCTGAAGCAGTCCATGTAAACTGTAGCGCCAGGCCTGGATACACTCTCTAAAGCAGTCCAGGTAAACTGCAGTAACCACGCCTGGATACACTCTCTAAAGCAGTCCAGGTAAACTGCAGTAACCACGCCTGGATACACTCTCTAAAGCAGTCCAGGTAAACTGCAGTAACTAGGCCTGAATACATTCTATAAAGCAGTCCAGGTAAACTGCAGTAACTAGCCCTGGATACACACTCTAAAGTAGTCCAGGTAAACTGTAGCGCCAGGCCTGGATACACTCTTTAAAACAGTCCAGGTAAACTGCAGGAAGCAGGCCTGGACACACACTCTAAAGCAGTCCAGTTAAACTGAAGAAACAGGACTCAAACTCAACCAAGACACCCACAGCCGGCACACGTGGGACTGAGAGAATGACGTTACAGCCGAGACCTGCGGCGTCCGGCACAAACAGACAAACTAACGGCAGGTGAGGTGGTTAAAAAAGGGGTGCCAAATGCAGCCCCATGACAACTCAACTCCATTCTCCAAAAGCCAAAGGCCACGGTCTACGCCTACCTCCACAGCTCGGTTGATGAAGGGGATCTGCGAGCCGCTGTTCATGTCCTCGTTGATGATTAGCCGACGCGCCCACTGCCCCGCCCGGACCACGCCGCTCCCCTGGATCAGCACCAGCAGCTTGTCCGGGTTTGTCAGAGCGTCGTCGCTCAGGTAGATGAAGCTCTTCGGCTCGTCCTCCGTCGCATCCACCTGCAGAGGGCAGATGCGGGGAAGGACTTCAAATGTCATCTTTCGATTTATATTTACAAGCCTCCACACGTCCTTAAAGGACATACAGCCCCCGCTAACCAGTAGTGTCGATTGATATTACTGTTTGTGTACAACAAAATATATAAGGGTTATACTGAAAGTGTTACCGACCCTGTTTTTCCCTCAACTAAGACATATGTATACTGTAGATCTACCTGCTTACTGGTGTATTACACCAGGTAAATGTAACCCTTAAAGTGGGAACTGTTTGACCGTCCTGTGAAAATGTATTTTCTTTGAACCTTTTTCCCCACAAACCTTTTTTTTTTTTTTTTTTACGATTCAATTTCATGCTGAAAATATACTTCCTGGAAAGAAGGTGGGAGAAAAACTAATCGGCGCTAACAATCCGCTGACATCATCGTTCAGACGATCAAAGAGGCCGTCGGCCACCATCCATCTGCGAACCGCTCGCACAGGCAGGGCATTCTGGGAGGAGCCGCTCTCGTTCTCGTCACGGGAGCCTTTTACAATCCGACCGAAAGAACGCGGGAGTGGACACGCACTGTCCATTAAACCCTGGGTGGCTCCCCCTCTCTAATCTGCACGGACAATGAGACGCAGAGAAAAGAGAAATCTCGCTTTCTTTACTTAAACCCCTTTAATCTGACTAGAGGCGGCGGCCACAAGTTCAGCCAGGCGCAGGTGGAAGGGCCCACCCCGCCAACGGATCTGGACTGCCCAAAACGCGTACTCCACCGAAGAATGAAAACGGTCGAACGGCCTGCCGAGATCGACTGCGCACAGTAACCACAACTACATGGCCTAAAAAAGCTCACGTCATCCACCGTGTGATTAATGTAAAGCGTTATAGGGCTAATACAGTGTACTCTAACAGGGCATGAGAACTAACAGTTTCACGAGCAGGCCGCTTTGAAAAATGATCGTTTTCCTCCAAGTGAAAAAGCAAGCTCCCCTACCAGAACACAGTGTCTGCAGCTGAGAATAACTCACAACTCCTGACAGCAAAATAAAGTGTCTCTGAGAGACGCATTTAAATGCAAAATTAAGGATTAGCTTTTCTTATTTTTGAATAACGTGTCACAATACATTTAATTTGCTGACGAGCGACATACACAATGAGAAAGCACCGTGGAAAAAAATAAAATAATTCTGTATCCTCATTTTCGGGGGACACAGCACATCGTAATCTGGCACTGAAGCAACCGTATTTACGTTAATTTCCCCATTAATACCCACTTTAATCTTCAAAAGCATAAATCAAAAGTGAAAAATGCTGGTTTATAAAACATTGTTTTAATTCCTGAATGTTACTTACAGGGAGAATTTCTTTAGTCATGTTGCACTCTGTCTCCAGTAGTTCATAAACATGCCGTGTGATGATCTGGGCAGGAATGAGGGGAAAAGAGAGAGAAAAAAATCAATTAATATATGTACTCATCTGATATTGCTGTTACAGTTACACAACATATGTAAGCACTGTCCCGGGCACCCAAGGCAAGAACAGAGAAAAACATCTATCTGCAATCTTCACACACCTCCCCGTATAGATAGCAAGCCTCTAGACACCCAGTGTGGGAGATAATTGGGACTGTCTTGAATTCTCTTGTTTTGAGGGTGGTAAAGTGCAGGGGAATTGTCAACCAAAGGAGACAATCTCGACTACAAGCCGAAAGCGGATGTAAGGTGCATTTAATCCCCAAAGCTACATTGCGCAGATCATGTATACGGTGTAATTTTGCCCTCAGGCCAGAAGTTTCAAGGTTCAATGACATCAACAACTTTTCTATAGACGTATTTTCTTTTTACTCTTTCTTCCTCCCCCCTCAACTCGTCGCCGACAGAAACCGCGAGGCTTTATCGAGCGCCTTTCGAGAAGCGAGCGCGAAGACGACGGCGCGTCGCTGACATGAAAGACGGGGTTCTCTGGTTCCACTTCTTCTGTTTACGCCTTTCTCAAACGGCCCCAGAGCTGTAGAACCCAAGGGAACGGGAGGAGGGGGGGGGGGGGGGGGACTGCGGGAGTTTTGGGGGGAATCACGTACGAGCCCCGGGTCACCTGACTGTGCAGCTGTTCCAAGAGCAATCTTACGTTCTTGTGTGGCCGTCTTGAGAAAACAGGAACCGGACTGGGCGTCGATCTCAGAGGAACGGGACGGTATGAAGCGTCTCTCAGACGTGCCTCGCGTCTGCGTTCGCCACGCGTAAAATGTTTCAGGCCGTAGGGCACGGCAGGCCAGGGGAAGGGCCGTTTCAGAACGATCCGCAACGCGAGGTCGTGCACTGCCAAACCCATACACACAGCACTATAGCTATAAGTAATGAGTTATATCATGAGTTATATACAGTTTTAACTTGCTATATTATCCACACATTTATGATTTACCATGCATTTTTCCCTGGAAAGTTACATTTTTTAATTTTTAATTTTTAATGTTTTCTGAGGAGAAGTTCATTCAATGAACCTCAGTTGGCTCTTGCAACCACGCATTAAAACCATGCATTATCCCTGGGTTTTGTACTCCTTTTTACCCACAGTAAGTCACTGTGAGACTGGACCACAGATGACCAAACCCAGTACCTCTCTTCACATGTCCGCACACCACGGCCTGGTGGTTAGTACTAGCCATCACCACAAGGTTATAGGCTCAGTTCATTCCTGGTGCATGACTGCGGCTAAGCAAAAACTAAATACTCTGTGTCTCCGGAATAAACTGGAGAGGAATGCAGAACTCGGCAGAAAGCTGAATAAGTACCAACCGGGTAAACTCGCAGATATCTATAGATAAGGGTCTGAAAAATTTATCATAACTACTACAGGTGTCATCATGACATTGGTTTAATATATTTTCAAAAAGCTGTTGCTCAGTGAAATCAATGCATTGACGCACAGAGGGAGAATGATTCAATCTCGATTTTGGCTGCGACCGCCAAACGGGGGAAAAAACAAAACAAGCGCAATATAAAGCGTCGGATTTCACCGTTCGACTGTTACGCTTTCGAATATGTGTGCCGATAAAGCTTCCACCTAATTCACATAATTCCAGTCTCCCTGATGAAGGCTAAATGATTGTGGACCTCAATACGCCAGTGTTAATGATATCAATAAGCCTGGCAGGAAACTCCATTTCTCCATTTTGTTTGTTGAGAGCCTCAGGTGGCAGAAAAGATATGGAGAGGGAAAGAAATTGGGGGGGAGGCGAGGTGGTCCCCATGTGTGTGCGTGTGTGGACCTGTCACTCAAAGGTAACACTGAGAAGCCTTTGTTCAATTGGACAGGAAAGCATGGTGGGCTTCCTGATGTCGATGCCTTTGGGAGTCCCGGGCCCAGTGGGACAAGGTCCAGTAAGGGGTCGCAGAACCGCGCAGCTGCCAACCAATAGCAATGCAGGCTGGCCATCAACAACGCCGCTGTAGATTTGTGAAGCGTATATTATATTACACGAATGTAAATCTGGGTTCTGGCCCATGCGGGGGAAACGACCGCTCCTGAGGAACTACAGAATACTGAAGAAAACAGAGCAGCAGATGTTTTAGAAAAAGCATTTTCTCTTGCCTCAGTCAGAACAGAAATACACATGTTGTTCATTCTGAGGGCAAAAAAAAACACATACCCAGACAGTAAGTTGAGCAAGAAAAGACTTTCTTCACGCAATCTGCCCAGCCCAACAGCCTAATTAGAAACCCAGTTTGTCAAGTAATTAATATTGTCTTATTAGTTTGATAATGAGGGGCCTGCAGGTAAGACTGTAGAGCGTTCAGTTCCTCTTCCTCGGTTGTTGCTGGTGAGCTTGGAGAAAAGTTGCTGCACGCGGGTGCATCCTTAAGTTCATACAACTCCCACAATGCCCTCGGCAGTAGCGCGACCCAGGTCATACAAGTTCGCTGCTTGTACAAACTCACAGTTTCGGATCCAAGCGGGTACCGGAGGTGCTCTTTGCAAGGCTCGGGAGATGAAAAAATATTTAACAGCTAAAATTACTACAAACAAGACGTTGAAAGGACAGGCAGAGAACAGAGGCATGCTGGGAGTTTTAGCTGAACTGTGAGACTCCTGCCAGAGGGGGGGGGGGGGGGGCACAGCGGTCGGGGTCCATCCTCTGCCAGCTCACATGTGGCCTGGAGAGTGCTCTGGGGCGAAGAGGTGGCGGGCTCCACACAGACCCCTTAAAATGTCTCTCTCAGGGGTTAGAGACCCATGGCAGGCCGGGAGATGGGGTCATCAATGTGTGTCCACGTAACCACCCCACCCCCCCCAACCCCCCCACACTGGAAAATGGTTGGGGTGGGGAGGTGCCATCCCCTGACATGGCCCAATCAGAACATTCTCCGATTAATGCGCTTTGGGTCAGTTCAGCGCTTTTAAAATGATAAGGGGATCAGTTTCGGGTAAGCGGGATTGGAGGGGAGCGCAGGGGGCTGGTGGGGGCGGGTTAACCTCGCCCTAACCCCCATGCGGCGAGTCCAAACTGCTGGTTTTATCAGCCAGGCCGGAGTCACTCCCGGGCCGGGATGAACTTTTATGCGGGGTAGTGGGGGAGGGGGAACGATCAATACTGTCAGCCGTGTTCGTCTCCCCCGGATTTCAAACAGACGCTGGGTCAGTCTATCAGCACGCTTTTCTCTCTCTCTTTCTCTCTCTCTCTCCCTTTCTTTTTTAAAGCCACTTAGCTGGGGAAGAATGAACAGTGGCGACATCAAAGCTGTTTACATAATGCAAGTTAGGAGCTCCACACTGTAACAATGACTACACACAGAGAGAAGAATTAAAAATTTTTTTTTTTTTTTTTTAAACGGGCAGAAAATCCCCACATAAAAACAGCAGAGAGAAAAAGAGAGAAAGAGAGAGACAGAGAGAGAAACAACACAAATACTATTTATTTTAAGGACAGCTGGTAAAACAGAGAGCTAAGAAGTAGAATAGAGCGCAGCGTTATCTTATTTCAACTTCTTTTTTCCCTTTTCTTCTTCTTTTTTCTTGTAAGTCTGCTGCTTGGAGGAACAAAGCTGGTGCACTTAAATAAATTCCCACAAGGCCGTCTGTTGTTACAGCGTCTGCGGCAAGTGCGCTGATGAAAACCTTCCCCCCTTCTCACATGGCACTCACTGCATTCGCCACTTAATCGGTGCCTAATGACCACCTCAGGTGTTACCTTAGAAGCTGGCAGAGGGGTAATTCACTTTTACAGTACGCCCTTGTATTCCGCCCCCCCCCCCCTCCCCCAAACACACACAGAGGTCTGAAAAGAGAGGAGACGTGATAAATCAAGAGAGACGGCAGCCATTTCTCTCGCTTTCAGAGCTCTTCTTAACGTAAACTTCTTAACGAAACACAAAAAGAGCAGATATTGGCACGCAGCATTGCTACCACATCCTCTGGGTACGTTTGGTACAGCTGGTTATAAGGGGCTTGAGCTTCCGTGCGCATGCCTGAATAATTCTACTTTCTGTGTGGAGTTTGCATGTTCTCCCCGTGTCCGCGTGGGTTTCCTCCGGGTAGTCCGGTCTCCTCCCACAGCCCAAAGACATGAAGGTTAGGATAACTGAACAGTCCAAATTGTCCTTGCGGTATGAATGTGTGGTTGAATGGCGTGTGTGTGCCCTGCGATGGACTGGCGACCTGTCCAGTGGGTATTCCTGCCTTTAACCCAATGTTGACTGGGATAGGCTCCCCGCCCCAGTTTAGAAACTGGATGAATGGATGGATGTTCCGGTTCAGGGGTTTTTCTAAAACAAAGCGTAATTCTTTAGACCCGTAATAGGTCACAGCGGTGGGTGTATCGCCTAGTCTTGTTTCTAGTGAAGAGAAACACACAAAACGCATTAAAACATCATGTGAGCACCGCACCACTGGCCCGGGCTCTTTATCACCACATCACACAGTGGAGCCACGCCTCCCGTGACTGCGCAGTACAATGTGCCGCACCGGACCCACACACCGGCCAGACACGCTGCCTTCCCAACTGTAGGGGAAGCGCTTTGCTATTAATATTATATTACGGGTATTTAGCAGACGCTCTTATCCAGAGCGACTTACACAGTTTTTGCTTCTTTTAAAAAAAAAACTAACATTGTATCCATTTATACAGCTGGATATATACTGAAGCAATGCAGGTTAAGGGCTTGATTTACTAACACCTACTAAAACCTTCTAGCGCACGCAAAAACAATAACTGATCCACGATTGGTCATAGTATTTGCTTTGCACCAATCACTTGTCATGTTATTGGTTTTGCGTGCGCTAAAAGGATTTGCATGCGCTAAAGGTCTCAGTAAATCAGGCCCTAAGTACCTCGCTCAAAGGTACGACAGCAGTGTCAAATCGGGGAATCGAACCCGCCACCTTGAGGTTACAAGCCCAGTTCCTTACCCATTACGCTACGCTGTTAAACTATCCAGTGTAGGAGGTGGCGACTAAAGCAAACTTATCCACTGACCCACAACGTTAACGCTGGCCGAAAACACGCTCAAACCAATCAGCACTCGGCGATAAACCGTCCTCCCAAAACCGCAGCTTCCCCGCCCCGGTGCTCCTGAGATAGAGCGTCTGGTTCGCGAGGCTAGATGGAGCCAAAAGCAGTAGAGGCGACGCGCTGGCCCGACACCAAAAACGCCAGAGAAAAGTCCCGCTCTTATTCTGTCATTCCGGGCCGATTCGACTGCGCCGAGCGGCAAACTGTAATGTCAGGAACAGAGAGAGGAAAAAAATAAAACAGCTCCATAATACAGCCATCTGGCCGGTGGCTTCTTCATTAGAATATTCTCCCTGTATTTGTCAACCCACAGATGCAGAAAGAGAAGAGGAGAAAAAAATGCACATTTATTAACAGCTTAATGTACTTCAGGCTGGACTGGATCCCACAGTTATCTGCTATCAGGAGGACTATCACTTACAGCAATAATTACACTTTCTGAGGCCTGCGAGCGGTGTTCTGACACTTTTACAGCCCAACATGCTCAAACGCTCGCGTGCACGCCCGGACGCTCGCACGCTCGCACGCACGCACTGCCAGAGACACAGCATTCACAGACCCACGTACTCTCACACGCAATACTCAAAATCACATGTATGTACTGATGCACACCAACGGAGTCAAAGCCACACAAGCAACAAGCACGCTGAAAGCTAGACGTGCTAATGCACTCACTCACTCACTCACTCACTCACTCACTCACTCACTCACTCACTCACTCACTCACTCACTCACTCACTCACTCACTCACTCACTCACTCACTCACTCACTCACTCACTCACTCACTCACTCACTCACTCACTCACTCACTCACTCACTCACTCACTCACTCACTCACTCACTCACTCACTCACTCACTCACTCACAGACAGAAAGGGGCACATTCTCACACATAACAGACACAATCGCACACGGACATATGTACAGCGTGACAGGAACACACACTCAACCCTCACACTCTCAGGGAATGCCACAGAGCAGACACGGACCCCCAACACACGCACATACACACACGCGCACGTACACGCAAACGCAGACGCGCACTCCACGCCACACCCTCCAACAATGATCAGGACAGATATTAACGCGGAGGAAATGAAGATCGGCTCACCGAGCACGATGCGGGCGTCTCAATTTCACAGCGGCGTACCTGGCCCCTCAGGGCCCCCGCGCAGATTGCATTAGAGCCCCGGCTACACACTTCCAGCATTGCATTATACCCGCATTATTTAATCAGCCCTCTCGCCGTAATCAGGGTGCCACGGACCCGTAATTGTTTTAGAGATATTATTCGGCAGGTAACGAGTGTTTCCGTCTGCCTGCGCCGCGTCACGAGGGCATGCGGGTGCCAGGGGGTCACGATAACCCCCCTCCCCCCCCGGGCTTTGGGTTGTCTCTTGGGACAGCTCAGCGTGGTGTTTCTGTTTCGGCAGCCATGGTAAGTATTCGGGGCCGCTAACGGGTCATGGACAGCGAATGCTGTTACGTTGAGCCGATCTTTGTAATGTAATGCAAAAAAAAAAAACTACAATGTTGGAAAACACACCCCTACAAAATGAATATATAAAGTAGAAAGTAACAAATAAGTAGAAACAAGACTGTATTTCTTTCAGCTGTCAGCTGCATGACAAACTGTGGCATCCAAAAGGCTGCTAAATACACACCGTGTGATTCTGCAGTCAAACATTCCTGTATGCAGCTAGGTGAATAAATAAGCTACACGCACACACACACACACACACACGTATATATATATAATGTGTAATTCTCCAGCCAAAGCATACAACCACAGCTGTGAATCTTTACTGCACATGGCCGAGACATTAACCACACCATTCTGAAGTGTAAATTGGACATCTGGTGCTGAGATTTCTCTTACAATGCGGCTGCGTTGGGCCGGGGGCTTTCACACCTCTTCACAAAGACATATGGCCGCGTAAAAGGGATAAAAGGCTGCCGGAGACGCGTCATTCCACAAGAGGGATCAGAAAGGGTGCGAGATCCGTGCCCCGTCTCCGTCCCACACAAGGCTTTCTGGGAAACGCGGCCGGTGGCGGTGGCAGGGGGGGGCGATTGTCGGAGGAGACCTGGCCGGCTTCTCAAGGATACGCATTGTCGCAGTGGCTCCTTCTTCTCGGGGAGAAGAGGGGAGAAAAAAACAAAAAAACAAAAAAAACAGGTTTTCTCCACAGCCCGGTGCTAAAAGAAGTGGCCTTGATTTCCTTCGCCCATTTTGTGGCTCCAAAATTTTTTTATAAATAAATAAAATTAAAGAAGGGGGGGGGGGGGGGGGGACGTCATCAAACTTTTTTTTACACAAATTTTTATTTCTTTTGAATTGCCCGTCGAGATTCGATCGGTGCACTGTTATAGCTCCGCCGCTGTAAACCGTGTGCCGCTATCGTCAGTCCCACATCTTGTTGATTAGGAAAGAAGAGCCCGCTTCTCGCTATCTTTTGGTTTACTGTAGAATACGCGCATGCAGCCATTGTCTATCGTGTTTATGTGAACGGTTTGTGTGACGTAGGTCCTGCTTTCAGCAGCATTAGTAAGTCGCAGTGCTAAGTAGGCTGACTGCATGGGGAGCGACTTATAACTAACATCGCAAATGAATATCCGCATATATCCATGACGACGAACATACAGTCCAGGGAAATAAAAAGCACAGAACTTTCAGGACTTTAGAAATATCTCCCATTTCTACAGGCTTTCAGACTCAGAAATAAAAAGTTTAGGCTTCCCCTGTTAGTCTGTGAACTTCTTTCAGATTCACAGATTTACCTTTAGAAAAATAAAATAAAGAAGGAGTATTCATAAAAGGCAATCCCTCTAAGGACGAACCAGGATTAACAACAACACATGCAGGTAATCCCACAAAAGAGTCACCTTTTCACATACCTTCAAAGAACAACTTTAAAGAACAAGCAAAACCATTAAATGCTAAGAACAGGAGGAAAATTAATAGAAAAAAATGTAAATAAATAAATGAACTGAAAACTAAATGTGCGATGTCTGCTTGTGCATATAGCACGAGCGGTGAGTGAATGAACGTCGTCTGAACTTTGACCCTCGGTAACGGGGCGACCGAGTGAATGGGGCCGGCGGGATTGGCCACTGACGTACTCGTTCGGATGCTGCTTGCGCTGCAATTTTTTGCCATTTATCAAACACTCTCATCCGCAGCGACTCACACACAGCTTACGGTCTTCGAACGCACGATCCATTTATACAGCCGGAGCAATTGACTGAAGCAATTCAGGTTAAGTACTTTACTCGAGGGTACAATGCCATCCCCACCCGGGAATCGAACCGGCAACCTCGCAGAGTGTCTTGAGAGGCTCCGGCCCTCATATAAGCTGTTGGGTATTCAATAAAAGCCATTTGATAGCTGAATGGCCGCTATGACCACTCTCCCAGGTGTAACACACACGCAGTTGCCTCCAAGACTGACAGAGTCGGTAGGATTAACGGGCGCCAAGGTGCGCAAGTGTAAACAGCAGGCCTGGGGAATGGATATAAATCACTGTGTGCCAGGGCTGATCATGCGAAATAACAAAGACAAAGCCGGGACCGCCGTTCACAAACAACGGAAAACCAGCCTCTCGTAGAGACGCCTAGAAAGTGAAATATTTATTTATTCTTTTATTTTTTATTTTTTTTAGTAAGTGCTACATGCAGTCACCCGGGCGTGCTAATGCTGATAATTTGGCTGGGGACCTATTAGGGCTGACAAAGGTTAGCCCTGACAACAGTAGTGTTAGTGGTGGTTCTCACAGAGTTTTTTTATGCGATTACATACAGAACTGTGTATAACCGCAATTTAATATCTTCATTAGCAATGGCTCAAACCAGATTGGGTCCACTAGCCTTTTAGCACCAACTCTGTTCACTCATGTCGACAACATAAAAAAATAATAGTAACAAGAAGAATAAGAATTGTTTGCATGCGTGTGTCTGTGTGTGTGTTACATTTACAATGAGTTGCTACTGCGCGTTTGAGTGTGTATGTTCAATTACCACCCAGAATTCAATTATAAAGTTATTAGAACCAGCAAACACATAAATAAAATCATCATCAAAGTCTCTCCCAAAATATTATATGTCTATGATAAAATTTCCAGACTTATTTATTCAAAATCTGTTTGTTTTTTTGTTTTTTTACTGGTTCCGTTTTCCTTTTTCCTTCTGCTTTGAAATGGATTATGATTGATGCATTTATTAACACTTAACAATTAACACTTAAAGTTTAAGTGCTCTTAACTGAACATTTTAATGCTGCTGTAACAATCACTACTTCTAATTCAAAGCAATGGAGTTCTGGAACACTGACTTAGAATTTTGAACAAAAAAACATTCCAAAAAAACTTTTAAGGGTAAAATGAAAATGAAATGTACCTCTCCCAGGACCTTTCCCTTTAAGGTGTAAGATCACAAATATGTGATTAGAATGTTCTTAACTGAACATTCTAATTCTGATGTAACAATGGAGTTCTAGAACACTGACTTAGAATTTAGAAAAAAAACATTCCAAAAACACCTAGCTACTCTTCAAAGTGTAAAATGAAGATGAAACATACCTCTCCCAGGGCCTCGTATCGCTTTTGGTTCCACCTGTGCAAGTCCTCCCGGTAATTGAAAACAAATGGTTCTCCAGTCTTAATGTGCCTGAGTTGTCCCTCTAAAGGCAAAGACAAAAAGATCCATCATTTCTGCATCCCTTACAGAATTGGAACATACTGAGAATATATTGACAGAAAATATAATATATAAAAAAAATAATATTAAATATTACCAGTATATTGCAACACTTTATATATACAGGCACATATGCTCATTATTGCTACTTGCATATATTGCAGTATATACTGTAAAATATATTTTTTATTATTATTATTATTATTATTATTATTATTATTATTATTATTATTATTAATAATCATACCCAATATCTGTAAGGAGTAGCCTATGCAGGATTGCTATGTCCATTTCAGGACTACAAACACCGCTTGGGTGCTGTACTTCTATGACTTTTATCAAACTCTGGCACACTTGTGGTTGTGTACCTCTGGATTTTGGAATTTTGGAGATTTGGTATGTGAGGTGTGAAACTGTAAATCGCAGGTCAACATTAGTAAACAACCCCCACCCCCCCCGTCCTTTTTTTCTCATGAAAAGAAAAATACTAAATATTTTGGATTTCTATGTTACAAACACCATACTAGAAGATAAAAGACGGAAAAAATCAGAAAATTGTTCCTAACAATCTGCTCATTTTAGATCCCATTCTTTCCATTTTGAGTACGCCTCATTGTACCCCTCATCTGCACTTACATTCCCGCTGAGCAGCAGCTCTCTTGTTAAATAAAAATGCAGCAAAGGACAGGTGCAATTTGAGGGATGCAGGGGTTATTTGGCAAAATATCAGCTGCTAATCAAAGGACAGCCTTCACAAAACGGGTAAAGAAAGCGAGCCAGATTCTCGCGCCGCCGCCGTACTTCCGCGTCCCCACACAATGCGGTGGCTTTGCCACTTTGACCTTCGGTTCAATCCAGAGTCCTCTTCGCGAGCGTCTTTCTTCCCTCTAATTTGTGGAATTAAAACGCGTCCGGCGTGGAGACGTCCATCTGGCAGGTTACGCGGCGGGAGCAGGCTCAAACCCTCCTCAAACCGCTCGCGATGCTGCCCTCCTTCTGGGACTTGCGCCGGGCCGGGCCAGGACAGCTGGCCTGGCGCCTCGCCCCGTCCGCGTCCACCTGCGGTCTGGGGGGAGGGGGGTGCGCTCGCAACTTCCCGTGCCTGCTCTGTGACACGGCTTTGAGCCGCGGCCAGCGGGCCGCTGTCCCGCAGACCGCGGGGGCCATTCCACCGCCCTGCCCCCGCCGGACAGGAAGAGTCAGGCCATTGCCAAACGGTCCCGCAGGACCACCAGGGATACCGAGGGGTCACCGATTAGGGAGAAGGTTCCAGACTCGCAAAATACCTTGTCACTGCTCGTTTGTTCTGGCCCGTTTCTTTTCCGACAGAGTCTCGAACAACTCTAACGGCTCCGAGCAATATTCGTCTCCTCTTTGAGGAGATAAAAACGGCAGCAATAAAAATCCAGAGGATATTACTTCAGTTGGATATGTGGCAATATGACTTCATAACAATGACGGCCCTCTATGCTTTCAGCACAGCGGCTCCCAGTATGTTGGCAACATGACTCCGATGCCGAAGAGGGAAATATTTATAACATTGTAACTTGGAGCCTGTGACACCGAGAGTCTTCCTGCATGCTTGTGTTTGTACTTTTATATTAACAAAAGCACAAAGGCAATATTCCCGTTGTGTGAACTTGAACTTGAAGCACTGAACTGGAGTCCTCCTATGAACCTGATGTTCTGAGACGGAGTGAGAAACTCCGGTGCCTCCAGCCCGGACGCAAAAGATTTCCACCGATTCTTTCAAACAGCAAAAGCATTCTTTAAGTGTGCAATTTAGACAGAGGGATGCATTTAGCAGGAAAGCAATTCCCAGACCATGAGCCTTGGCTTTACTTCTGAACGCAATTATTTGCAAGTGCAGTTAATGCGCCCAAATATAATATTTAAGGAACGAAGCCATTCATCGTCCTGCTGACACCACACGATATTAAAGCCAAAAATAACAGCGTTAAATTTAATTGTGACCTTTATGATTGAAAACATGGAGCACAAGATACTTAAACAAACACAAATTTAAACCCAAAGGACCCCAGGCTCATCTTTTCGCAATTACTCTGCGGAGGCATGGGGCGAAAAAAGTTCGGGACGAAAGATGGTTTCGAAAACCGCTGGGCTCGCGCACGGCGCCCACCCGATACATTCCTCCGTCGCTCTCGCTCACAATATGAAATTATGCCGTTTGCTTTTATCCTTAGTAGTTCTACAACAGGTAATGTTAAAAGCTCGTCCATTCCTCTGAGACACCGGGGAGGAAAAGAAATTGGCTTGAAAAGACGACCGAACGAAAGTACCTAGAAGAAATCAATTATGCATTCACGGAAGGGAGGTCTTCCAAACAGCGGAGCCTCGCAGACGGAATACGGGACCATAATGAAATGGAACGCGCCGTGGAAGTTCAGCTCCATCGCATTTACAACACGGCCTCTCCAAGGAATACGCTTTCCCAACTTTTTTTTTTCCTTTTTTTTCCCCGATAATTAGCATGCTGTTCTAATTTTTTTTTAGCTTAATTAGGTGTACATAACCTTGGATTTCCAGTAATGAAAGGCTGAGGGCTAGTACGATGAAGCCGTCAGCTTTGTGATTAAAATAAGACGTCTGGCATGAAAACGTATATGTAGTCGGCGCATTTCTTTTATTTATTTATTATTTTTTTCTTTAAAAGGATGTTTTATTTATTAAAAATGCACGAGCAGGGCTTTCAAGCAGGTTACAAAGGGAGGGACTGCTTAAAATACTATCAAGGTACCGCAGCTCAAGACTGTACGCACGTCCGACTTCATGTATTTTTATTTATTTTAAACTCCTGAAGCGTTTATATTCGGGGCTTTCTGTCGGCAGAGGGCTTGTATTAATGTGGTGTAAGGTTATGCAAATCTCCAACGGTCTCAATTCAAGGCTGAGTGAGTTACTGACAGCCCGCACCGTACACACTGTGCCGCGATCTCCCATTGAATCTTTGAGCCAAACAGATACGATTATGATTGATCTGACAGTGGATTTTTATCGCGCGGCGACGCCCGTTAAGACATGGCGCATGAATAAAAACGGTCGGCGAGTCACGGTGATGCTCACGGTCGTTGAAGGCGTACTCGAACTCTTCGAGGGTCTTGGGGAAACTGAGAGGGGGCTCATCTTTCTTCATCAGCTCGTCCAAGTCTATGCGAGATAGCAAATCTGGAAGGAGACAGGAGCAGAGGGACACACTCGTCAGGACCTCCGCCATGTCAGCATGTGTATTTGACCTTTGACCTAACCTGTTGCATGTTATCAAATGTCCCGCCCCCCACACACACACACACAACCTCCACCCCCAAACCAGTCTCCAATTTTCAACTCCTGTTAACTAATGAGTCCATGGACTTACTCAGATTTCTGAGTGATCACCTTGCATGCGCCGTGTTTAGTAGCACTTACTTCACACTGACATAGTCACAATAAAAAATACATAAACAAAAAGAGAGAAAGCCGCGCAGCGAACGGAGACGAGCGGCTCGTCAGCTCAGGCAACCGTACGGTAACTGCGGCCGACCGGAACTGCGACGGCGACGGCGCCCCCCGTCTACCTGCTGAGGAAATGCCGCCATACTCAATGAAGGCACAGGGACTGTCGGGGCCATCTGAATATCTCTGTAGGCTCCATAGCAACTGCTAACAGGCTACAACAGCCTTGCTGGCGAGGGGGGAGAGGAAGAGAGCGAATCCCTGAGTGCCAACTGCCAACTTTGCGAGCCAACGGGACCAGGGATCAATTCAGGTTCAATTTAGTGAATTCAGAAAATGTAATTCAATCCATAAGTTAAAAAATTCCTTTCCTGAATTGGTTGAATTTAATTGAAATTCAATTCATGAATTTAAAAAAATTAGCCCAGTGTAGAGAACCAGTTTCCTCAGCCACTATGTAACATGACCAGAAGAGTTTGGGCTGATTCTACTCCAGTTCAGCCAGTGACTTAACACGTGATAAGTTTAAAAGGCGTATCTCAATAGTTAATAGCCTTTGTAACAAGGGTACAATTACAGAGACGTAAAGCTAAAGACCAAGGCTGAAAGCGAAGGCAACTAATTGTAGACTTAATGAAGGTCCAGTGGGTAAGCTCTAGAGGTTGGCCTCATCTTCTATAGTGGAAATGCACATAATCACTGAAATCTCTGAACTTTTCTGAACCTCTACCGCTCTACGTGACTGCTACTCAAGTTTCAATACACAGCACAAATACATTTTACATTGACAATAATATGCAGATTGCTTACATTCGTAGGTAGGGTATTAAAGCAATGTCTTGCCTGCAACTACAACAACAGCCCTCTGAATGGAGCACCAAATCCTTAATGGCTACCTACTTAGCAACACCTCACACTCAAATTCTGTGTCATAAAACCTACGGCTGAGAGAGTGCCTAATGACCACACTACCAATCCATTTAGTTGAACTGTGAGTTATTACAGTTCATGCAAATCTCCTCCCTGTAACAGAAACAAGAGATACCATTCACATAGCACTGCCACCTTCATGGGCTCTCAACCCAAATATCGCAGTCCATCAACAATTATGCATTTTAACTCCAGTGCAAAAGTTACCTGGAAGGTGGGCTGCCATTACAACTTGCATATCAGAATACGGTTTTAAAACACATGGCTTGCTTTAGTACATCTTACGCTTCTCAGCATTTCCGTTGCACCAACTTGAATGAGCAGCAGTGTAGAATTATGGGTAAGGAACTGGGCTTGTAACCTAAAGTTTGCAGGTTTCATTAAAAGGTAGGACACTGCAGCTGTATACATCTAGCTGTATAAATGAATACTATGTAAAAACGCAAAATATGTGTACTATATGCCAATAATGTAACATGTAGCCAGGAGCAAGCAAGCAAGGTTCAAGTCTCCAACTGCGGAAAATAACACACAAACATGTGGGTTATTTAGGTTGCATTGGACACGCCTCTACCAAGCAATTTATAACAACATCACTAGGTAATATAAAGCAAAGAAATGTTTATTTTAATTATTTATTTATTTTAAATCACGTGGTTAAACAAGGCCATTATTTCTGATTTCTTGCATGAGTACCATGCAGTTATTTCATACTCATCAAACTTGCACCGACCTGACTCGATCAGCATGTGAGCCAAAACAACTGATAAACTTCTAGAGGAAGAGGCTCCTCTTCTGGAATGTGTGTGTAATATTACTCACCTTTCAACGCTGTAGTCTTTTCCTTATCTTCTTGGCCCACCAGCTGCGCCATGTTTATCCACAAAGTGATTAATATACAAGTATGGTAGTTAAAACGCATGGATCTTCTTCCTCACTTTATCACTGCAGGCCATCCTAAATCGATAAATGGAGGAGAGGAATATGTCACCATATACCCAATATTGTAACCACAGAGACTGGAACAAATCCATTTTAAACTGTCAGATAGTGAGGTGCTACGGACAGCAATAAAGAAATATAATAAATGTAATAAATGGCTGGCAAGAAATATGTATTTTTTTAAAGTAGCGGGTGCTGTACGGTGCACTACGGGGAGCAATTGCAGCAAGAAACATATGACCAACTGGTAATGCATGCATTAAACACTTTCCGCATCATACTGCTTAAGAACTGATGCATCTAATGCAGCTGTACGTATTATTTAGCGCGATTTGACTCTTCTAGGAAGTGATTATTAGCATTATCTCCGCTACCATAATCAATAAGTACAGTTGCTATAGCCAATAGTCAATCAAATGATTGTTGTATTTTTGTTGGCATGATCCATGTGTTATCATAACTTTGGGAGAACAACCCGTAAATTAATTAATGTGGTAATCGCCCGCGAGCTACTGAAAACGTAGTTTGATGAAAAAAGCGATTCATTCTTTCCACTAAATAACATTTATAAGCTTGAATGCACTGATCATTTGAGAGAGAACTGTGCCAATACAGTGTGGACTGCAAGCAAACTCAATAATCTACAGTTCGCTAGCTAGCAAGCCATCTGATGTTTAGCTACCAAGCTAACGTTAGCTCGTTAGATTTCTGCACACAAGCACGACAAAACATAGCTATCTCGTAGCATAAAAATATTTTAATTCAGAAAAAAAACATACATCGATACATCATTCTGCCTTAGGACTTGAAGAAATAAAAACTGTAAAAGGTGAGCGATAGCTAGCATGTTAAAGCCACATGAAAGTTATATTACACCACGCAAGTGGGTGTAAATACTATGACCTTTATATTTAAAAAATTAATAAAAATAGAGGAAAAAACGAAAAATCCCAAGTAACGATCGGCCACTGGCTCTGTTGTAGTCAATATTTACTTCGGTCACGAAAACAACAAGCAAATAATCCCGGAGAATGTCAATTCACAAAGGCTATTGACTGAAGCAGTGCATTCTTGAACTTGCAAACACTCTTCGCAGCACCAGAGATCATGGTTATTCTTTTTAAAAAGACAGAGGCGAATCCTCTGCACGAGCATGCATTTTAGCACAACACACATACCATCACAACTAGACAGCAGAAAATACAAACAACATCATCTTGCACCTTCCAGCTTCCTCAAAGTATCACAAAAACAGGAAGGAACCATATAAAAGCGGAAACGGAAGTTCAGGACACCATAGAGACCGGCAGGAGAGAGGATGGGCACACTTAAACCGTACAGCGCCACTACCTGCTCCCAGTTCAGTTTGGTTATGTGCAACTGTTTGTTGTAGCTAGCTAGCACGTGTTTTCTGTAGGAACACAAAAATGCATTTTTAATACATAGTTATTAACCTTTTAACAAAATGCCATGTCTGGATAACTGGAAGAATACAATTAAAGGGTAATTCCGTTTTTTTTTCGACTTGGACCTATTTTTACAAACTATTTCTACCATGCTGATCAGTAATAATAATAATGTTATCACATCTTTATTCTTCGAGCTTTGGGCACCCGAAGAACCGCTCTGCTCTTAAAATGGAGTCCAATGGGGCATATTTGGATACGGATCAAAGGGTAATTCCACCCAAAAACAACATTAACCTTATTCAACAGATCAAGGCGCAACTATAAGTCTTTGTTTGTGGCTGGCCAAAAAAAATCTGTACTGAGTTATTTGAATATAAAGTTTACGTCAAGTCATTTTGATGTATATCTCTACCACTTCCTCGTTTTTGAAAGACTACGGCTGTGTCTTAAAGTGAAGGCAGCTGCCTCACTGCCTTGTTGCCTTTCTGCCTTTTTGTCTTGCTCCCTTTCGGCCGCCATTAATTTAACGGAAGTGAGAACCCTGATGTAATCACAAAGACTGATGGGATATCATACCCGATGGAGGATATGGCACTTTAGAAGGCAGCATTTTATGCAAACTTTCGAATGAGACACGCCTCGATGCCTTCCTGCCTTCAAATACTGCCTTCGAAGGCAGCGTTTTCCCCGTTTGAGCCTACAGTGTGCATGTAAATTACATAGCAAGTAGGCGGAGCTAGCAAGGGAAGAATTGCTGCCTGCATCTCACTGTTCTGAATAGGGATGGGACACATCGTAGATCAATATAGCAAATATCATTGCCATTTTATTATAATGTCAGAAAATTACATTGAAAGGCTACGTTATTTCCTAAAGATGTTTTGGCAAACTAAACCAAACAGGACTCGAGTGCTGTCGGTTACAAAATGGAGCTCCTCCGGTATTCCCTGATTCCCTGCAGCCTACATCTTCCTCTGCCTTATTGAATCACCCAGTAAGGAACCATGTCAACTAATGTTACATTATGATCCATGACCATTAAGTCGACTAACATTAGCTAGCTGACCATAATTGAATGGTTTCGCTTTGAGCATTCGATTACAGAAGCAATGTACATTTTCAGGGCTAGTGCGTTAGCTGTTGTTAGCAACAGGTTTCTTGGCATAAAACAAATTGGTCTTTAAATATGCTTGCCATGGAGTAGGTTATAGTAGCTAACCTTGCATTCGTTAATGGAAGGAGGTTGGATATCAGGATGATAAATGCGTCGTTTCCATGTTTTTATCTGTGCGCTCGAGTTGCACTGGGAAAGTTTTGGCTTTGCTAGCAAACATAGCTAAAACAGCTAACAAGTAGCCTACAACAATGACATTTTAACTTTTAATTGTATATGTTTAATATTCTGTATCGGCATGTTGGTCGATACAAAATCATTTCATACTGAAAAACGGGAGGTCGGGTTGATTTTCCGACATGAAACAGGGGTGCGTAGCCTAGCTAAGTGTTACAGACTTCTGGCTAGGCTGGCTAATGTTTTCATGATACCAAACGTAGATAAATGAAGGGCTGTATTCAGGAGGAGAGCTACTTTTCTACAAACCAAACATAATTTTTGGGTGGAATTACCCTTTAAATTTTTCTCAAGCAAGTCCAGTTTATCTAAACCTTTGCAAGTGAAAATTAGCGTGAAAGTTGAAATTTACTAATTAAAATATATTCCGTCGCACGCTATGAATTTGCAGAATTGACCTACCAGAAATAATGCAGTCAATGCACAGAATAGGCTATGCCTATTCTTGCCTTCTGTTTCAGCCTCTGTTCTCCTTATAGCTTCTTCAATTTGATTAAACTTTTTGTCATTCTGGTTCAAATAAATATGCCTATGTGAGACTTAACATCCTCGTAATAGTCTGATGAATAAATCAGTTTTCGATTTGGATTTTCCACGTTAGCTTATAAAGGTGAGCCACACACCACTGGAAACAATACATTTTTGTGCACGCAGAAACGGTAAGTAGCCTACGGTAGGTCAATTCTGCAATGCCTCAAATGTCCTGTCACTGTTTTTCCAATGATAGCATAATTTCAAAACCAAAATACATTTCTTACCACATGCAAAATCAAAGGATTTGTTCCTATCTACAGTTGCTGGGGAATAAATATAATTTGGAGGGTGAAAAAGATTTCAAAGGAAGTAAGATTTAGTAAGGTCAGCAGCACACTCATTCATAGCACATCTGCTGCAGTTGCGTTGGGTGCAAATAAGGACAAGAAATACAGAAACCGAGAAGAGCAAGAAGAGAAAATGTAAGCTAAGAAAACATATCCCTTGGTTGTTTATAAAGTGACTCCAAAACTATCTCACCTAAATGTTGTAAAAGTGTTTCTCTGCTAGTTTTCTCATGGTACTCTACAAGTTTACTTCTGCAAGTCTGATCTCAGCAGAAGCAACAATTCAGCATAGCACTTCTAGCACAAGAGAGTTATCTTCTTTATAGAGAGACTCGCACATCGCTACATTCCTTTAGATTACCCACTGATACAGATGAATGTTACGGATGAATGGAATCAAGCGCAAAATCAGTAGCTCACCCCTGAGTACAAGCCTTCACATTTGGAATACACAGAACATGTGGGTTGCATTACAGTATCATCCAACAGATATTGTCATTATAATATATACATTTTTATATTAATACATAAGAATCTTATTGCCCTGTGCACATGTATTGACGTGTTGATAGCTAGTTTTTAGTTTGCTCTTTTGCACAGATGGTTTAAAGTGCTGAGTTTTGAAAAAAAGGGGTTCTGTAAATTAATAATAATAATAATATTATTATTATTATGTAAGGCTAAATATTAAAAATCGCTCTTTCCATGCAAAAAATACAATTTGGAAATACATTGGATCAAATAATCAAAGCCTCTATGAGAGAATGTTCTTCCTGAATTCTGCTGTGAAACATTTTCCTATATTTAATAATTAATAGTTTTTATGGTTGAAACTAAAAGGAATAATTACTGAAAATTAGATTAATTCTCTTTTGCATAATTAATGTTTACAATTGGGGAAAAATTGAACTGCACTTAATTGACCTGAAATTTGAAATTTGAATACATTAAATGACACCTTTAGTCTATTGTTCTGAATACATTGGGGATGAATACTGACAAAGATCAACACTGAGTTGCAGGTTAATTTATTCAGACACTTACAGTACCAGGGGACATGAACATTTAAAAAGACAGTAATACTTTTAAGAGGAGAAGAGCAAAAAAAAAACATAAAAAATATTTTTGGAACTAGCAATAATAATTTTACAAGTTATAACTTTACAAAAGAAAATAATGCACAATCACATATTCATACCAGGGGCATTCTTCTAAAATATATATTTCAATTAGAATTTTACAATAATATTTCCATCTTTTATATAGTATGGATGTTATAGAAATGATTTATCATATTCTGTACACAAGTCACACCAAGTTCTATAACTTTTCAGCACTGGTGACAGGATCTGAAAGGCAATGCAATTCAGTTTTTTTATTTTTTATTATTCTTGCCCTCTATTCACAGAGGATTCTTGTGTCAGAGGATAGAGCGTACAAGAGAAGGCTTGAAAGAGCAGAGCCAGGACTAGACAGCCAAGATGTCAAGAATTAGACAGAAACATGTTGATTTTGTTAGACATGCCGCATGTTGTCTGAGAAAGTAGTCTTCATGTTTCTCTTTTCAGGGTACTCTAGTATTTTCACTCTGCGTTACGAGGGTGACTGCATAAGAAAGAGTTGCAAGCTGAATATTGAAAAAAATTATTATTATTTTAATGGTAAAATTCAGGTTGTCTGTTGTACCTCATTTCACAGTGGTAGTTTCACAGGTGATTCTATTCTTGTCAACAGAGTTGTAATAAAAATACAATAAATGAATACTTATTAGTACAATGAATCATTTAAACTAGCTGATAGTGGACTATCAGTACCCATCTTGTTTTTGGGCTTTTCTGCTGATCTTATCAATGCCATGGCCTCTTTCCTATGTCCTTGTGACCATGAACATAGTATGAAATAAGAACAGTGAAGAGCAGTACCAAAGAACAATCCAGTCTATTTGACTTCTTCATTGAAAAACCAGAAAAACAAACGACTGATGATCACAGGCCCCATTAGTCTGAGTTTGTGTTTTATCCTCAATTGGCTCTGGCCTGGAACAAGTTCATTTCTCAAACTTTAAGACAAAAAAAGATTCAGAATTCAGGGGAAAGTGATTTTAAGTCGAGCGCATTTTTAATTGAAGATGTTTGCCGCCGTCTGGCGAGGCGAGTCGAGGCTCCTCTTGGCTCCAGCGCAGCACTTTCACGCGCACGCCGACGGAGCTCTATGATCTTGGGCCGGCGCTGAAGTAGGTTTTCCGCAAGAGATCCGCCAGGGCTCTCTCTTCATCTTCAAGCGGCGCAGCATCCTGCAGGTCCCACCTGAGGTGTGAAGACAGAAGTGTGTTAGCGTTCCCTCCTTCATCGCGCCTATTACAACAACACACGGCCGCTCGTCTCTACCAGGAGCGCCCGCTCCCGCTTACCGAGCTTGGCGTGGAGATCAAGTGAACAATACCCCTATGCCCGGTACCTCCCTGGCACAACTGCGCAAACAGTCACTTTAACAAAAATGCTCTGTTTTTTTTTGTTTGTTTTGTTTTGTATTTTTTTGTACATAAATTTTGCTGGCTTTCACGACTCGTGTGTGTGTGTGTCATTCTGGAACATCCTTTAATCTGTATGGGGAAAAAACGGTTTGCATCAATATTTGCAAAGAAGGAGAACAGGACTGTAAGCATTACTGGAAGAAAATTCCACAAAAACTACATAAACAGGATGAAAAAAATGAATGAACAAAACTATCAAGTTGACAGATGTAGAGTGCAGCTATAGTCTGCAGGCTTTGGCGCAGCGAAACCCAAAGTTAGGAGCGTCAACAACTTTTCACCAACAACAGAACAAATCCCACTCTACACTTTCCTTCATAAAGAAGTGTGGGAACATACGTAGTTCTGTTGAAGAGTCTGCTCAACCACACGGTCTGGGTTCTCTACCTGTATGCAGGGATCAAATGATTATCCTGTGAGGACTGTACGACAATATGTACACCAGGTTTGGGGGAAAACTTAATAATATTGGGGAGCTTTGAACATATACAGTGACCATGTGAGGCAGTCTGTTAATGCAGAACAGTCGATAGCTTTTTCTCTTGTGACTCTGTTCTGTATAGTAGTTTTAATGAGGAAGAACTTGGAAAGACACCAGGAAGCCTGAACTTTGGTATAACAGAAGCATGACATACTACCTCAACCCCATCTTATATAATAGATAATGTACTGTCAACAGCTGTGTGCGCAAAAACACCATTGGCTGCTCACGGCCATAATGTGATGGTACATACAGTATGTTTGGTATCTTTATTAATGGGTAATTTTATTGACTTCAAATGAACAGTTTTATTTTCAAAGTGTCTTATTGTTCACTTCAACGGTGAAGCTTTCGTGACGTTGCAAAAACTAGCTGGAAACTTTCATTTCTTTCCCAGCAGGTCATTGTTCAAATTATGGGCTGGCCCGCAATGCTCAAAGCTCCTGGCATGGCCGGCTTATAGCCTGTTCTCCTGTGATTATGTTCTGTACAGGAGCTGTAAATGAGAAACAACCAAGATTGGAGGTCTCATGGAAGACTCCATTGGGTAAATTGCCACCAGGAGCCAGAGCCCCAGTTTTGACTTACAAACCAATTTACAGTGCCATTGACTGAGGTTGGACCTCCAATTTTTTGTTGGCTGTAATAATTTAATTGGAACCTTGAGAGATGTAGTTTTTGCCTATCCTCATGCAAGTAAATATGGTGTATAAGAGGGGAGAGCTTTGGCCATCATGTGCATTGTTTCATTGCATTGCAGGAGGCCAAAAGTGGAGGTACAAGGACAAGCTCAAAACAATGCTTAAGAGATGTAGGATACAGCGTGCAAAGCTTGAAAGCACTGCTTCAGATTGCCTTCTTTGGAGGCAACTTTGTCAAGAAGGACGTTTGTGGTTTTGAAGAGGAGAAGAGTAAAGCGAGGGAAAAGAAGCGACAAAGGAGGAAGCTGGTCACTGCAGCCCAAACTAACCCTGACTACACATGCCCAACCTGCAATAGATCATGTGGCTCTCGTATTGGACTTTACAGTCTCACCAAAACTCACCAATGAAGCAGTAGAAGTAGAAGTCATTATCAGACACGATGGACTCCCATAAGTGTGTGTGTGTATGTGTGTATGTGTGTGTGTATGTGTGTATGTGTGTGTGTGTGTGTGTGTGTGTGTGTGTGTGTGTGTGTGTGTGTGTGTGTGTGTGTGTGTGTGTGTGTGTGTGTGCATCTCACAGGCCTGTATCCTGCATTGGAGTTCTTTCCAAGACCACTAAATCTCCATGACCTTCCAGGTTTGAAACTAAGCAGGAGCACAGAAAATAGTTTTCATATACAGCATTCACATTTACTATTGCTTGTGGGCTTATCAACACTGTGCTGCCAGAGAGATGTGAGATGTCCAAGCCAAAAGCGATGGAGGAGTGGGATTGTGGGTAATATTTAAGAAAAAAAAAATCTCATCACTTCAGTGTTCATCCCTGGTCAGACATTATTTCAAACCAACAAACAGATAACAGGGACATGAAAAACATAATATTTACAAATGTCAGGAGTGTGTGAGATGGCAGGAAGGTGGTGGTGGGGGTGTGGAAGGGGGGTGCAGAGGGGGGAGTGAGATACGGTAAAGGTTTTTCAATGTTTAATTTTCAAATAGGATTAAGCAGAATGCCATTTAGCTGAAGGTTACTCGCTCTGCAGACCAATGCATTGTCTTAGTGGGTATTGATATTCAGGAAGCAGTCGGCTTGTCAGGGGGACAAACAGAGTTGATAAATGAGAAGCCTATCCACAGGAAGGTGTTAAGTGCAAATTTGAGAGAGAGGGGGGGGGACAGAGAGAGGGAGGGGGAGGAAAAGAGAGAAGAGGAAGAGAGAGGAGAGGGGGGAGCGGAAGAGAGAGAGCACATCAGGAATAGGAACATAGCCGAAAAGCCTACACATCAGCTTTAGAATCTTTCAGCACACAACAGTTCAAAATGATGCCCAATAAGACACCATTTATTGTGGATACTGTTATAAAACAGATTACAGATTACCTGTCCCTTCAGGGTCTCCAATCTCGCAGCATTTATTGCTGCAAACACGCGCGCACAATTTTTTAAAATGCATAATTATGCAATCCACAATCCCATCCAACATTGAAAAGTGCAAATGACCCCCGCTGTATAATTTGTTGCTTCGATGCCGAAAAAGTTCCCGCTCTTCCAACATTGTTCGGAGAACATTCACCTCATGAAACAAAAAAATGTAGCCAATGAGGGATTGCGTTCTGAAATGGAGCACACTTTTACAAGCTTCTGTGTTGCCTCAACTGTCAAAGCTTTGGAGACAATCATAGGCATAAGGAACAACCCGGCAAGCGGTTACACATGAGAAAACAGCTCATGTTTCTGGGTACCAGGGAATCAATGAGCCTGTTTTCACCAAGTCCAAGTTCTGTGTGCCCAAGCCCTTCAGATAAGGTGCTCTTTATGACATAAGCAAATAAGCTTTACCTAGGTCAGAACCGGTTCACTACCACTGGAAGTCAATTCTCATCCATTCATTCTCCCAAGTATTTTTTTCTTCTAATGCACACATCATTGCAGACGTGTCTGAAGAAACATCTATAGTGTTTACCAAATTAATGTTTTTGTTTGGACAAGGTTAGAGGTTAAACCGACTGACGAAAATCTGCGCTATAATACGAGTCGATATTTCACTTTTCAAATGAGCCAGTTGTTCATAAAGCCACAACATAAACAAGCAGAGGTGATTCAATAAATTCCACTTTTAAAGCAAACTGAACTGATAAACATTGATGCCCACAGATCTGACTTGGATAAAAGCAATAACAGGCAATTTATCAACACCGGCCGCCGTCCTTTTGAATTTTACATCCGAGGGTCGAGCTTTAAATTCAGACAGCGCTCACAAAAGACATTCAATCTATAAGCCATCTATCTTAACAGCAGGCTCCCGTAGCCTGGCCCGATACAGGTCAGTCAAAGGCCGCACTTTGCTCGCCGCTCGCAAGTAAATCAACGCGGTGTTGCCGCTCGCTTTCAGAAAACACCGGTTCAGAGAACACACCTTGATGCTATGATTCACTGATTCACCGTCGGACAGGCTAAAAGGACAAAAAGAAGAAAAGAGAAACAAGCCAGGCCATTATAGGAACTGTCAGAGCCGGAGTGGTTTTCCTCGCCAAACGTGTCCTTGTGGTGTTGGGTGCCGGCTCAATCTGGAGACAGGTACCCATGTTTGTTTAAAATGGGGCCTGTCAAACAAAGCGCGGTGCCGAGCGAGACACGGCGCGAGATCAGGCTGACAAGTGGCTAATCACAGACTTCTCACGGGCTTAGCGCTTCAAGGATCCATCATAACCCAAACCTAAATATTTAAAGTGGTAAACTTTCCAAAGGTCACGGCTTTCCGTTCCTGCCAGGGAGAAACGTGCTGAGCGGAGAGAGCTCGATCCTGGGCATCTTCGGCGGTCCTGGTCTCTGTCCCGGGGATTTCATCTGTTGCCCGTATATTTGGCCTTGTTAGAACGTTCACTGCGCCATGGATGTAGATCCCAGTGTGACAGGTCCTCCTCAAGTTTGGGAAAACATGACAACAAATGGTTCCCCCCAATATTATCACGTTGTATTGGGTGGTACTG
>CM056376.1:38090945-38103445 GCA_029718625.1 Synaphobranchus kaupii
CAACCAATGATTGGTGCAAAACAAATACCATGACCAATCATTCTGCATGCGCTGAAAGGATTTGCAGATGCTAAAGGTCTTAGTAAATCAGGCCTGAAGCATCTTCAAGTCGTGAGGCTGACTTCAGGGCCTTCGAGGGAGAGCACAGTCTCGTCTGCGCATTGCCGAACTGATAGCGGATGTTGGGGAAAGGAGCGCTTGTCAATACTATCAGGCATTCTAAAAGTTTGGAGAAACGGGGAAAGAAAGCATTAAATAAGATAAATTATTTTTATTTCCGATGACAGACGTTATTTGAAAGGGTCACTCTCTCTCTCTGCAGTCAACAGCAACGCAGGGTGGCAATGACTGATGTTATAACCTTAAATAAATGTGTGCGCTTTACATATTTAAAGTCTCCTGTGCAATTATGTGGGGTTGCGTCTAGGTCTCAAACGTTCTCCAAAGTCAGTTAATGAAAGTTTGTGCAAATTTGCTGCGGATTAATTAATGAATAATTTAAGCCATGCTCTTAATTAATGGAGACATTTCCATATTAATTTGTTTGCCAACTGGTCCAAGCATTCACTCAAATCGCCGCCTCGAAACCGGAGAACGCCACATAGTCCTTGCACGCGAACGCTATCGGTAATGTCACAAATAATCTTCATTATTTATGACGAATCCACAAAGCGAGCGAGGTCTATAAGCGCACTCTCCCCGGGAAGCAAGGGAGCGTTTGCATGCCAGACTGCCGGTCATTCAGCCCTGTGAGATTCAATCACGAGACAACCGAAGAATTCTCATTCCTCGCCCGCGATCCATAGAATTACCGCTCCGCTCGGGTCCTGGAGGCCGGTAGTGTCAGCAGTTTTTCATTACAGCTTCGCACTTTGACGCCCGATTCATCTAATCACCGCCTCGACTAAACGAATACAGCCCCCTTTCCCTGTTCCTGTGAACGCTGGTGCTTTTAGAGAGCTGACAAAGCTTCTGGATTGTGGCCCTTCAGGACCCGGGTAGAGTAGACCCCGATGCGCGGTGCGCATAAAACTACACAGGCCCTTCACTGTATCTGCCCTGGACAGCTTGGAAAATCATTGGCTTTGCTTCTTGTTACAAGCTCGCCGGCTTCTCCCGGTGCCGAGCGTCTCCACTAAAATAGCAACCATTAAAGTCGCGGAGGATGTAGTCCAGGAGTCCGGGTCCCCGTCAGCGGTGCCACATTATTAGCCCCGCCATAGCGCGGCTGTTATCTCAGCCTGACAGTCTTGTAGAGGACGGTCACAAACTCCGCGGAAACAGTGCGCCGAACAAAAAGGAGGCAACTGCCACTTTCCGTCCGCGATCCCAATCAAACTCCGCCGGCGCAATCTGTGTCAGCCCTTCCTCAGCTTGCGGGCTGCCGTGGAAACGACACCTTTTAATGTCTTCTTCTTCTTCTTTTTAAAAAAAATTCATGCGCGCACGGCGGTGACGGTGCAGTAACGAGCGACGAGAACCCAACACCTTTCCAGTGGCTCTGCGGGCCCCCTCCACCCCCCGGCTGCCCCCTCCACCCCCCCCCAACCCCCACCCCTCCTTCACTGCCACCCCAGCAACCAACCCGTCCCCCCCCACCCCCCCCCCTCTGGTCTGTGGATCAAACGGCTCCATGCAGGCAATCTGTCTTCCTTGACAAGGCCGGGCAAAGTAAAGAGCAGCGCATGACAGGTCTTATTTTACCACAGGGCCCCCTCCAACGCTGAAACTCGCCCCCAAAGCAAACCCAAACTCAACATTCCGACACTTTCGCGAGTGAAACGCAGCCCCATACAACTCAATATAAATGAAACATAGCCGTATAAATTAATGAACAAAGACTTATGCTTATAAACAGGCACCTAACTGCAGCTGGTCCTGATACAAGCTGCTCATTCCCAACTGAGCAGAAAAACAAAAAGAACTGCACGATGATGTCACCTAGATATGCTTCCCAAAATGTAGAACAACATTTATTCAGTAGTCTTTTTCCTCCCTCGCTCTCTCTATCTCTGCTGTGCATATTTTAATTACTAAACATACTCAGACACCCACACAAGATTGAAACCTAAAACAATGACATCTTACTCAGAAAGGAAGCAGCTGATACAGTGATAGAAAGTCCACTTTTTTTCAATCTTAAACCATTTTCATCAAATTTATTAATGAATCTACTTAATTATTAATTTATTTAAGAAATAGCTTTTAGCTACTTTCCCTTATTTTCTCTGCAGTTCAGAATTCCTTATGACAACTGTGGGTTGGTCCCAATTTTCCTATGTTCTCTGTCAAGGGGGGGGGGGGGCAAGGATTGACAGGTGTGCCATCCAATCGCTGCTTTAGCACTCTGAAGCTTGCAAGCTAAGCCGCTGCAGTAACTGCACTGGGGAACTGTGCAGCTGACGCAAGCAGATTACGAACATGTGATTGGTCAGAGAAGTTGCTGTAGTGCAACAACACCCAGCTGACTTAAACCCTTCCGCTAGAGGTGTCACTTAGGCCAATGGCACACTTTAAATGGACAATTACTGCAGACGCAACAGATTCACTCCTTTAAAGTGTATTGTGTCTGCGGCAACCTGCAAGGCCGCTGTTTAGCGGCAATATCCTTCCGTCAGTCGACCACTCGCAAATCCGGGTGTCTTCGGTCACTTTAATGATATTATTACTCCTGCCATTAGATAGTTTGTGTCGGGGGCTGTTGTGAGCCGATTAGCCTGCGCAGGCATTGATCTCACCTGTTCGCCTGAATATGCAACAGGACAGGGCTGACGTCTGGGTAAAAAGGAGCGTTTCAAGTTCGGAAAAAGATGGCTCGGGCAAATGCGATCACACGCCTGCTCCCTCACCATTTCACACGGCTCATTTTACAGAATGCTAATGGAAGCATTCGGGGGTTAAGGAGATAAGTAAGTTCCCTCTGTCGACTCATTTGAAATCAAATGCCATCTAATTATAACTGTATGTGTTTTCAAACACTTTGCATAATTTATTGTCATGCTTTCCTAATCTGCAGATTTTTATCAGGAGAGAGTCATTTTGTCTTATAATGAAATCATAATGCACTCCAGCTATATGAGTCAACAGAAGCATGAAACAGACAATGAATGTGAAATTATTTCTGTTTGCCTTTCAGCTCGTAGCGATTTTACAGCAGTGTAAAAAAAGGGGCTATTGTCAAAACAAGGCCAATAAGCCTAAGAAGAATTACAACCGGCATACATTACATTCATGCGATTTTGAAAATATCATTTTTAAAATGGCGCGAATGAAAAACATATCCGCGCAAAAGTCAAAGATACAAAGTTTTGCACTGCAGCACAAAGCCTGTTAATATTCATTAGTAATTACTTGGAAAATCAGACAGCAGCTATAAACCTCAGGTGTAACAACCCCCCCCCCCCCTCCCTCCCTTCCTTCCAAAAAAAGAAAAAAGAAAAAAAAATCTTCAGTAATGAAACTACTAATGACTGGCTTTAGGCCACAGCTTAAGAAAAAGCGTGACAGGGAACACGGGGTGAACTACGTCAGGACATCCAATTAATTACTAATATTTCACGGAGGAATAACATTTCTGATCACAACAGTTGGATGGTCTCGGAGAGTGTGTAAGTTCCCCCGTTCGTTAGCCTCTGTCTCCTTCGCGGTCAAGGCCGGGCTGCCCGCGAAATAGTTTATTTTTCGCCCAGCCAGTGAGGCATTGTCATCAACCTGTTCCATTTCAATCCCTTTCACCTGCTGTCAAAAAGGCAGGAGAGGACATCATCTATTAAGATCAATAAAGACGGAGAAAGAAAAGGACAAACCCATTAGAGGGCAATCCATCAAGCCTCGATCTATTTAGGGTTTTTTTGTCCGTCTGGATTATGCCGTGGCGTTTCGCGTCTCGTGTCATTGTTGTGTTGCGTTATCTTCTGTTGGGAAAGAGAACTCAAGAGTATACAACAGATGGATGGAGCAAATTCTGCGATCCAACAGATGGAAAACAATTTTTCAGTGAAAACAGGCAACGGGTACAACGGGAAAATAATAATCAGCGTGATCATTCCTCTCCCCTAATGTGAACACTGAACATATTTTCAAACTGTAGGACATCCTTGATATACTGGGATTTCTCCTCTACAGTTGATATTCTCCAATCTGCATGTATTCTAAGGACATGTTGTGTACTAGATTCAGGGTATGAAATTAACTTTTTCACCCATTGGTTTAGAGTGGGTGAAAAACACCACCAGTCATTTTCAACATTTTTACCAACCTTTACAATACCTTTTACCTTTTACAATATAACACAACCTGGTTGGTTAACGGCCAAAGTGGCTGGTAGAGTAAAAAGAGTAAAGTGGTCTTCATTTCACACCCTGACTAGATTTATCGCTTGCTTGCTTACACATACATAAAACATTAACAGCCAAATAAGTTCTGTATCAGGTCTCAAGTTAAGAGGAATCTACAACTTGCGCACTGCAGTTTTCATCAATGAATGCTGATGAATGGCACAGATGGCCTTTGCATACCTAAAAAGCTGTTGTTTCCAATCCTCAATTAATATACAGGGATAATTGATGGGAGGAGCATGTAGTCTTGCATCCACTTAGAGGCTTTCACTCGCAAGGGGTCGATTTTCCATAGACAGAAAGACTGAGGCACCACAAATCACGCTAGCAGAGTCTACGGGACAGTTCAGATCCCTGGATGTTGTGACTGAGCGATGGGACTCAATAAAGGGATTTCTATGGGATGCTTTGCAATTTTCTTGCATCGGCTCTTTAACCCTTGAAGGTGTAAGATCACAAATATGTGATTAGGATGGTCTTGACTGCACATTCTAATACTGATGTAACAATCGCTACTGCAAAGCAGTAATTTTCAAAATTTGAAATTTTGAAGAAAAAAAAAACAATCCAAAAAACCTGCTCTTCAAAGGGTTAAGTTGAGTTGAGGTTCTGTACCACATCCTGACAATGTTTTGCTACATCAAACAGAAAAAGAGAAAAACTGCTTTTTGCCTGATATTATGCAAGACATCATTTCACAATGAGGACTTGAAATAAGAAGCATTACACGAATGTGCTAATAAAAATCACCAGACTGAACATAAGGATAGTGTGTATAAAAAGTTTTGACCACCCCAGGGCTATTTATGCCTTGCTAAGTTCAGCCTGACATTTTGAAGAAAATAAAAGAATTACCCAAGAGCAAACTTCACCGGCTTTAGCTTAGAAACATCCCGTCAAAACCTCAGACCGTCTCTGATGTCAGACAGAACAAACGAGAGATCATAACAGGTGCTTTAAATCATAGATATTAGGCTTGTTTACTAGTAAGTTCCATTTTCAACTAGGATTTTGGTCAGTCCCACATACAGATACAAGTTTGTGAATTCCAATTTCAAAAGTAAAAGTGACATTCCCATGGCACAGAAAGAATATCGGCAGACGTATCATACTTTTACCCAGAATGCCAGAGTATAAATATCCCATTTTGCCAGATTCTGATCTTGCACATTTTCAGCACGAATCTGATTCGATTCAATCTCGAGGTCACCCTACCACCCTCAAGTCAGACACGCTGCCCTTTTTTTCCCCCTAAATCTACTCATTGTACTTTGTATCATTGTACATTGTATTTTTGACTTATTTACAAGTTCACACCACAGGATAAAGCGCTTATTATCCATAAATGTATTATCCAACACATTTCATACGTACAGGAAATGCAAAAGCACACTAAGACACGGGAAAAAAAAAAGTTTATGTCTAGTCTACATTACAAAACTGTTGGAGACTATTCAAAAACATCTGTTTTCACTTGTATTAGTCTGTTATGTTCCTGTAGCCCAACAAAGAAGTCACAACATCTCTTTTCCATTCGTTTTTTTTTTTTTTTTGGGGTCAACGTGGATCCTTAGCGGTTTGTCGGGCCGTCCCCGTTGATTAATTTGCGGAGGGCGCCCCTATATCGGGCAGCTGTCAGCAGCCCCGGAGTGCCAAGGCTGGTGTTTTGGAGTGACGCACCACCCAGGTGGCTGCATTCGGACCCAATGAGCTGTGAAGGTTTCATCTCTACCCGTCACAGCCCCCCCCCCCCCCCCCCCCCCCCTCAATCCCGCGCGCTCCGGCATGATTTGTCACACTCCATCAATACACAATAAATTATTGCCATTCCGGCTTGTCAATGGGCCCGTCTTCAATGGCGGGCCCCGTCTGAGCGCTCGTAGCTGCCTGCCCTGCGGAGAGCGGCAACGGGGCTCGGCACAGCGCGCCCCCCCCCGCCACCCCCCCTCCTGTGCATCCTGGGCCCAGCACAGCAACCGCCCCTGTGCGTCCTGGGCCAGTTAAAACATGCGGGCGGGGGCCGCTTAATTGGGCCGCTTTGCATCGCTGATATTAACACATTTCGCCTCAGCGGAGGGTCTGGAGACCTGCATCGGATACACAGCCCGGCCAAGTCAGCTTCTGCACGGCCCCGCACCTTTGAGAACTGCCATGAACTAACATGGGGGGGCACATACTGGAAGTAGGGGGGAGAGAGGCGGTAGGCTGCAGGTTTAATTCCGGGGTAGTGGCACTGCCTGTAATCAAGGAACTAAACCTGAGTTGCAAAATCCAGCTGCATAAATGGGAATACTGTAAAGATCCCTGGATATGGACAACTGGCAAGAAAATCAATGTTGCTGTGTAGAATGTATTGTCGAAACAGCTGGTGTTTGTTCAATTTTGGACTACAACCGAGACTGTGGTCACTCAGACAAGAACAATATTTTTTCACATTGTTTGTTGGTCTATGAAAAGCATAGTAAGATAACATGAAGGCTGTGGTGCGTTGAACATCTGGCAGTTGTCAGTAGAACTAATATGGAAAGTTCTAGACGACTCCTTCAGGGTTGATGAAGTCCCACAATCGTTCTGTTATTCAACTGAAATCTGTGGACGGATCCTGGCCACTTATGGAGCAGAAGTTTTACATGCCAAAAATCATATGCATCTGTTCCCTAGTGTAAAGCATTAGGGCCAGTATTCAGTATTCAATACTCAGTGTTCAAAAATTCTACCACAGTTGAGTTTTAGGTTCGTTCATAAATCAATTGGTAACTGGTAACTTCCTCGTTAGCAGAAACAGTACATAACCTGCTTTGTTCATAAAATAGTTGTGATTTTACGATGTTCTGTTGAATAAGATTTACAGATTAAATTCTGAATGCAATTTTGCCTTACAGTGTCAGGTTGGCAGGCGGCCATATTATTGTACATTTCTTTCAAGGCGGAAAACATTGGCAGTCATGGCTGGTGAGTAGACGTCAAAACCATTGTGGGAAAAGGGGTATTCCGTTTGTCATGAGGGAAAACAGAGAAAGGGGGAGCGTCTGCGTAATGAACGGTCTTGTTGTCGTCTGCTCTCATTGGGTGGTCTACCTACTGTAGCTAACTAGTTTGCCTGCCATCTTGAGCAAATGACTTTGGCCACTCTGTCTGTCGGAGTCTGAAACCGATGCCAACCGTCTCCTCGTCTACTCATTGTATTGCCCAAAGCTGCGACATAAGAGCTTGCGTAAATATGAGAGTGATGGAGAGTAGATGCTCCTTCAATTTTCCATTTGCCAAAAGAGTATTGGGTTTTTCAACATTAAATAGCTAAAAAAAATAAATGAAATGTAAGTGCCACAGCAATGGGAAGCACTGCGATACATTAGCATGACATACAGGACATAGACCACTGAACCAGCCTCATTAGACCGTGCGTGACACAGGGTTGTTAAGGTTCTATATTGCCACAATCACGCTCACCATAGCGGGGATGTGACTAATATTATAATCAATAAAATGTTTTTTTCTTTTGTTTCGGTACAGACATAATATATGTTTAAAAGATGAATATCGTATGTAACGTATTATGCAACATATGTAAAAAAAAAATACATCATGTCCCTAACATCATTTAATGAGACGTCCATATGTACAAAATTAAGGTCACAAAAATGTTTTGTCGTCTGAAAAAAAATTCATAATTTTTGTCGTCTGAAATACAAACCGCTTACTTCAAATTAAACAACTTCACACATATCCAAGAGCTCAGGTCCAATTGTAACCACTAGCATATAACCATGTGCTAATTAGAGTCATTTAAGATAAATTATTCTAGAGGCCTTAGTTGATGTGTGAAAAAAGAGAGAAAACCTCATAGACTGAGAGCATTTTCAGGATGCTAAATAAGAACATGTCATATACACCAATTGAATGTTCTATATTAGCATCTGCCAACAACAAAATAATTTAAAAAATAATACGCACATGCAAACCAACGGCAGTTCTGTTGAGCCTCAGAAACAGAATGGCTCTCGTCATGGTAACAGGAGAGAGTGGTAACGCGCGCTTCCAGCTTGTGCGACCCCAATGCAAATGAGAGCCTTTAGCGCAGGCCTTGGGAACCATGCAATGATCATAAATCCTGTGAAGTGAAAAATGTTGCCTTTACCGAGCCTCTGTAATCCCCCCCTATTTAGCCTAATTACTAACACCATGCAGGTAATAAAAGTCTGGAAGCCATTAATTATGACACCTCATCCCGGGAACTTTTAAGGGTGCCTATTAGGTCCATAAATCCAGACTGGGCCCGCTCTGCCCTTGCAGACTTTCGTCACATGACTGAGTCAGGAGCGACGGGCCCGAGGGGAAATGGGCACCCGAGCGGGTTACCCCCCCGGCAAAGCCATCCATAACCCGGACAGCGCCCATCTGACAGGATCCGACAAGGATTCGGCAAGGGGAAATCGTCACGCCCCTGTCGGACTGGGGCGGCACCTCCCACCGTTTTCCACGGTTCCAGTCGGTGGCTCGTCTGAAAATCGTCACCCCCGTCGGCACCCAGGCGAGGCGGAACGCACCTGCGGGCGTTTTCACTTTCCTGCGACGCAGCGAGAGAGCGATGGCCCCACCTGTGATCGCCGTCGCTCTCACCTGTTCTACGCACGCCTGAGCCGCAACAGGGTTTAAAAAAACATATTATAATATCTGCATGCTCTGAGGGCGCTGAATAAATAGGAAGCGCGAAGCGAGGCCGTATCAAAGTGCCTCGTCTTTGCACCAAGGCGCGATGATGAATCCAGTGGTCGGCAGACTCCGGCCCTGCGGTTTTATCAGTTTACATCATGTAATCTCTCCATCTACTTCTACTGACTGACCTTACAGAACACGCATTTTTTTCAAAATTGGATGCTAGAGGTTGTTTGCAAAAATAGATATCAAGCAAAACAGACTAAACTCTCTCTGGGACTTGTATGGGCGGCATCTCGGGCATGGGCTCTCTAGGTGGAAATTATGCTTTCTGACACCAAACCATAAGAGGCCCTCACCATGCTGCCTGGTGCAAATTGAGGATCTGGGCTTCGGTCAAGTTAATTTAACAACAGATGTCGCCCGTGAAAAACCACCAGGAATTCCAGATGTTGAAATCCATGGGGAAGGGTTGACAGGAGACTGGTATAGAAATTTAGAAAGCAAAACTTTAAGTTTGCACTAGAAGGGTAACATCTTGTTTTCTGTTTCATTAGGAAAATGTTCTGACGTACAGTACCAGTCAAAAGTTTGGACACACCTACTCGTAGAAAGTAATTTTTTCGTTATTTTTACTGTTTTCCACATTTTAGAATAGTAAAGACATCAACACTATCAGATAACACAAATGGAATTATGCACAGACCCAAAAAAAACAAATAAAAAACGTCTTATATTTTAGATTCTTCAAAGTAGCCACCCTTTGCCTTGATAACAGCTTTGCACATTCTACCTGGAAATAAGGTATCAAGAGTCTTTCGATATCCTTTTTATACAGAGTCATGATAGCATCACCTGTTTACCTCAGAATTTGGTTGAGAGAATGGCAAGAATGTGCAAAGCCGTTATCAAGGCAAAGGGTGGCTACTTTGAAGAATCTAAAATATAACACTTTTTTGATTTGTTTGCATAATTTAATGTGTTATCTCATTGTTTTGATGACTTTACTATTCTAAAATGTGGAAAACAGTAAAAACAACCAACTTTTGACTGGTACTGTACTTTCTTTACAAAAGTGGAAGTTCCAGGGAGATTGATTGTCAAACCACCCAACACAACTAATAGTGGAGGGTCATGTCTCTTTGTCAGGTATTTACTCCAAAAAATCAATCCTAGACATTGACTATCATTACTGGAAGCCCGTAAGATCACATATAGCTCTCAGCAAGACAGATCTGGTAATGAGCACATGCGGTGCATATGTTTTTGAAACTCTTTCCTGCGGTTTTGAGACAGAGAGTTGTCTGATGTTCATTTGTGATTATTTCGCTTCTACATGCAAATAAACTCAATGGCCATGTCAGCAAATGAAAGACAATGCCTCAAGCCTCAAATATGAAGCCCTCGTGTAGTATCACAGCAGGAATGTCACAGATAAGCGGCGCGCTAAAGGTTTTCCCTCTCTGCATCCTCCTCGAGAATGGCTAGAAGAAACATCACGTCTGTTTAGGTCAAAGAACACTATCCACAGTCAGAAAGGGTTTCACCACCAGGGCTGTTTTGATAATTACCTAAACGAAAAAAAAAATCTACCTTTTCTGACAGATGTCACAAAGCAGTTGAGTTTGTGTCTTCTCTGCACCATTTCCCATATTGAGTGTTATACAGGAAGACAAGACAAAACAGGCAGAAAAACCCCAGACACAGGCGGAATCTAATTCAGTGCCTTGCTGAAGATGGATCGTCATGAAAGATGACAGTCGCACAATGGTTCCGTCCTTCCAAGTGTTCAACTTTTATTTCTCTCGTGCGGTACGCTCCACACAATCCCGGAGACAGATACCGATATCCTTGGGGCTTAATGACAAAGCATTTCACCTTCAAATCGGGCTGTTTTTATTCCTACACAAAACGAAACCTGAACCGGCACACATGAAATGTCATGCAAGGAAGTGGGGAAGGCAAATAATATACCAACTTTTCCTAAGAGCTGGCATTTCCTGTTAAAGAGATTATCCCCTTACAAAACAGGACAAAAAAGCTTCCCAAAGACGTACACGTAGGGAAAATTGATTTATTATCTCCTAATTCATAGTCTGTGTTGCTCCGTGGATAAACAGAGGCTTTGTATTATAACCAATTATGAGTCTCTCTTTAAACCACTAGTCTGGAAAACATGATGCAAGTAGAACACATGCAGATCATATTCTATTTCCAGCCTTTAAGTTGCTGTGATTGATGGCTGTGGTGGAGGTGCTGAGATCCATTCTCTCCAAGACTATTTCAGTTACAGTAAATGCAAAACAGGATAGATATTCCCCTCCGTTCCCCCTTTTCCATATTACGCTGAGCTGATTGTTCTGCAGGGATTTCGCCCCGCTCTTCGGTGTCATAAATGTACAGCATTGTATCCGCGAAACACTTTTCTTTTATCGAGAGCAAACGCTTGCGCTTCAGAGATACTTTGTCGCAATTGTTGTCACGGCTGCCCATTATAAACAACCGATTTTAAGAGAACAGCCATAATTGGGTGAGAGCTCGGGAAAACGCCCGCATTGTGGTTTTTATCGCGACCCCTTCTTCATCGCACCCCACGTAAGGCCGCTGAAAGGACTCGTCAATTGAAGTTTGGCTTTCACGCGGGATAAAAGCCCTTGTGGCCATGGAGTCGGGGCCAAACAACTCATGAACGCTCTCTTCCTGGGAAGTGCAGGTCCAAGCTCGCATTATATAAAGAGACCAAAACAAGACCATCCTGGCACACAATACTGAGTTAGCGCTGGGTTTGAAAGGGATGACTTTTTGAGTGCAGCACACAATTCAGCTATTATTATTTTTCTTACTTTTTTCTCCTCACAGGTATGATTCATGCCTCCTCTTCAAACCAAGGAGGTCAACCGAGAATTCTCAAAATAAGTCAGTGTGTCTGCAATAAGGTGTCGCATTCATGAAGCATTCGTGAAGCCTGTTCAAACATGTAAAATGTCATCATTGTTTTATTTTGGATATATATACTGAGCATGGCCCATAAATAGAAGCTTCTAGACTTAACAACCTGCTCGAGGGCCATTACACTGCAACAGTTGTCCTTGTTCACCGCCCTCACAATTGTGGATTAAAATGACGTACAGCGCTGACCAGATTTGAACACCATATTGCTGAATTTTCACAGGTTTCAAAATTTAATTACTTTTTCATTATCAGTGTTTAACACCTTATTTGTGAACTGTTATAATAATCAACTGTCACTATTTAAATATATATATACTGTATATATACAGTATATATATATATATATATATATATAGTGCTGCTCGAAAGTTTGCGAACCCTTTAGAAATTTCTGTATATCTGCATAAATTCGATCTAAAATGTGATCACATCTTCATCTAAGTCCTAAAACTTGATAAAGTGAAAACAGCTCAACAAAAAACATTATTCTTTTATAATTTATTTATTGAGCAAAATTATCCAACATTAAATGCTTTGTTGGAAAAAGTATGTGAA